>KN885280.1:48679-74038 GCA_000934455.1 Apostichopus parvimensis
TTATATACTTAGAATCAATTTGATTATCGAACCACAATATTGGCCTCTACTCGGTTTTAACGGTACACAATCAATTTCTGTTTATTTACTAATTTCCTTGTTTAAACCTGAAGAAACTCTGCTCAGAATTAAATCAAATATTTCCGGTTGATTCTATTGGTTGGTTGTATTTGTCTTTAGTGGAGCAGCATTTTCAAATTGCTTGTCGTATTATAGACAAATAATGATTAGATCCACTAAACTAACAGTCTCTCAATTCTCTTTATTGCACAGATTTTAATTTCCCTGCCGCAGATTGAAGATAACCTTCAAACAAAGGTAACGTGTCCTCTGGTCTGGGTCACGAAATACCAGCAGAAAGAACACAATAAGATTTTGTCATTAGCCAAAGCAAACAAGGCAGCAAATAATGGAAATTGTATCAATGAGTAGAAACACTCGACTGTTACGAGTATCAGAGCCGCTACCAAACGCTCCTCAGCTGTTACCCACGAGTATCTGAGCCACTGTGAACCAGTAACTGAGCTGCTACCACGAGCCCCTGAGCTGCTACCCATGAGTAACTGAGCCGCCACCACGAGTCCCTGAGCTGTTCCCCAGGAGGAGTAACTGAGCCGCTACCACGAGCCCCTGAAATGTTACCCACGAGTAACTGAGCTGCTACCACAAGCTCTAAGCTGGTACCCACGAGTATCTGAGCTGCTATCACAAGTAACTGAGCTGTTACCCACGAGTATCTGAGCCACTGTGAACGAGTAACTGAGCTGTTATCCACGAGTAACTGAGTCCTACCACAGCTCCTTAGCTGTTACCCACGAGTATCTGAGCTGTTGTGAACCAGTTACTGAGCCGCTACCCACGAGTTACTGAGCCGCTACCCACGAGTAACTGAGCCGCTACCCACATGTAACTGAGTCGCTACCCACGAGTAACTGAGCCGCTACCCACGAGTACCTGAGCAGTCGCCAGTGAGTAGCAGGTATACTTCTTGACAGAAACATACTTACTTTTCGTCGATAACAAATCTCCAGAGATAAAGGTTTAGGTATTGTGTGTCAACTTGAATTTGCTGCAGACCATATCGGCCAAACGTCCTGAGACGGACGCACTCCAGAAACGTCTGCGAGGAACAGATAAAGAGAAAAATATTTCGTCTCAATCCATGTGTTTTCTCTTTCTTGGGGACAATGTATGCCAAAATGTAGAGAGCGTACAAATGGTATAGTTTTCATCAATTTTAGGAAGATTAAGAAGGAAGATAAAAAGTGACAAATATGTCAGAAAAACAAAACACAACACAAACTAACCAGCTACTGATATAACCAATTCCTTGCATCAAAGAAATAGGATGAAATATTTAAACACCCTGTTTTTACTGTAGCACAGAAAATAGGCTGATGTCTGAACTGAAAAATAGTACTTTTATAGTTAGGATATTAAAAATATGCAGCAATATTATTATTATTATTAATAATATAATAATAATTATTATTATTATTATATTATTATTTCAAGTAACATGTATACCAAAAGGGTATGAAATACTAGGAAATGCAACATATTTAACGACAATAAAATGAATCGAAGAATTGATATCACCCTATGATATTAATTTCAGCAAAAATTATGACCTAATGTAATATCATAAACTGCGTCTACGAAAGCTGTACAGAGTCATCAACCAAACGCGCAGAATAGCGACTGGTTTGAAATCTAGCAAAAACTGAATTTGGCAGAAATCAATCTGAAAATTAGTGTTTTTTTTCTGTTGATATTTAGAGAGGTGATTATGGGAAATTTTCTCTCAACTCTTTCAAAATAAGATCTTAAAAAAAACCAGTAAAAATAACTTCCTGCTAATACCAATAAGTTAATATCATAAACTTAGAGAAGAGATGTCCACAGAGCTTGGTCACTAAAATATAAATTATAAATGAATGAGAAAAAGCTTTGCAGGTTTCATAGAAAAGGTATAATTTCTTCTTCATTTGGGTGTAGGAGCCGGGGTGGGGAGGGGGGTTGGGGCATGGTGCGCGAGAGTACTTGGGAGCATAAATTAAGACATGTGTGCATAATAACTGCCAATATTTACAACATGGATGAAATGCATTTTTTTGGTCTCTGCTATAAAAATGGAAAAATACTGAAATATATGATTGTAAAAGTCTGAACCGTATAAAATAATCTTATTTGGTAAAGGAATACGATTTTGACTTTTGAATGCTTCTTCAAACGTTCCATAAAATGATATTTTCATACTGAAACTGTGCCCTATTGTATCTTTCAGGACTACAGACACTGACACTAACACACAACACAAGATACCACAGAAGGCCACAAGCCTAAAGACTTCTGGTTGAAGACACACATACAGCTCGACTTGGCTAAGATGAACACAGAGATGCTGGTAGGTTTAAATAAAAGACCTAACTTGGGGTATTGTATTAATAATGACCTGGTAGTCACTGTGCATAACGACCTTTCTGGGAGAGATGCGGTTAACACAGTTAAACACGGACCAAAATCCTCATACAACATTCTTTGGTATTAAACCTTGGGCTAGTATCATATCTGCCATAGACTAGATATGAGGGTTGAAGCTAGGCCAAAATAAAAATAGGTTCAAGGGTAAACAAAAATATAAAAAATCATAAGCAGACAGCAGTTTCTATTTACGGCAGCATTTTTGGGCCGATTGAATCGTGCCTTCCGACTCTCAAAGCACATTGCACTGCATGCAAGGAAGTGAATCTCGGTCTGGCCCCAGAATAGGCGCGGAAGTCAAAATCATGGTCACGAAGAAAAAGCATCTAATCCTAATCTCAAAGCATTCTCCCAATCAATGCACCCTTCCCCCCCTCCCCCAGCCCCTTTCCACGCTACCATAATATATCTTTCTAATTCCTGTGAGTTACTTGAACAGGCAGAGCCTTCTGTGATTGTATCTCTGAAAAGGTTCTAAAAAGCATTCTGAAATGAGATGTTAATATCAAAATAGAGGGGAAAATAAGGTCTTCATAAGCAGATTCCAATCTTACAGTGTCTTCCAGGAAGTGGATAAAACTGCCAGATAAAAATTAAAAATAAAATGGGCAGTTGAGTTCCACATCCAACCTTCACCCATGCTTCCCACCTCCCCCCCCCTTTCCCCTCCCCAAGACACAAGCAACACACAGATATGGTCGTTAGGGATATTACAGCACATGGGTGGATGGTAAAAAACGATGCCCAAGTAAGTATATTAGTCGGGCCGGGTACTCGGTCCCAGTTACAGTAACAGCCTTTGACTCGAGCATTGCACCCGGCCTAACCTACACATTTCTCGGTCTAATGGTTAATCAGATTTATCTTGTCTGGCCCTTTTCGTTTCCGACCAAGTCCTTTTTGTCTTTCTCTGGCCATCGTAGAGAAGTGGATCGAGAAAAAATTACGACGTCCTAAGGTAGGTGGACCTTACCTTCAGACTTATTTTGATGATGCCCGTCAGGACGGAGACCTTGGAAAACTCCACGCTGCTGAATATCTCGATCCTCTCCGAGAACAACTTCTGAATGTTACTCATCAGGCTGGTGTCGTAGGCGGTGCTGTGGACCGGAAATGGAATAATGAAACGAATGGAATTAAAAAATCTTATCTAGGATGACGAGGAGGATCAGTCAATCAGTTTCTGAGATAAGATCACACGGGCGAGATATCTCGCTCAAACTCGTGACAATCAGCACTCTATAAAATAGATGCGTTTTATATTTGGAATTTTGGACGAACAAACAATTTTGGCGCGGCTTTTTGATGATGATAACGTTGACATCAGTGCACGTTTCAAGATCAAAATTGATAAACGTAGGAATAAAAAATAACTCGACCAGCAAAAGTATTATCGATCTTTCGTGTCAGATGATGAGCAAATAGATTAACGGCGCATCCAAAACTCGGCATTTTATTTCATTCATATTTATAATGCAGATGCATATTTGTGGGTATAAACAAAAAACTTTTGTTTTTCTCTTTCTGTTTTTTTAAGGCAGGAATATTAATATACTGATCCTTTGGATCAGATAAAAGCAGCAGCTTTAATTATTAATTTAACAATATTTAGCATTGTGTTTATTATAAAGGTTATTAACAATATATCAATCGATTAGTGATGAACCGGCTTTGGCACGTCAAATAATTTATACCAGATTTTTTTTTTTTTGCCATCTTTTATGCAATCTTTGAATCCAATGTACAATTTGTTTTTCCATTTTCGTAAATTAACAATAGCTATTTCTTAAACAGCGACCATAATTGTGAAAATTACAGTGATCGATTAACAAAGTATATTAGATTAATACAAATTTATACCAGATTTGCTGGATTCATTCAAAACATCCCAGCCGGATTTACCCGTAACTTTGCATAATGCTACAATTTTTGTACTGCAAGGAGTGTGTGGATGTAACAGTCTACAATTTTTTCCCCTTTCTTTTATGCTATTTAGTGGTTTATGTTTAATAACGGGAGAGAAGAAATTAAAACTATTATTAGAACCCTGCTGTTTGGCTACAGCGTTACACTACACTGTATGTAGTCTGGCATATTCTACGGTGTATCAACCAACATGACAGGGGATAACCAGCTTTTTCTTCCAAATCAAATCTGGCCGGAAAAGTGGATTTGAAAAATTTCCTCAAATCTGGTGAGTCCCTATCGCCAATCAGTGCTAATGTATTGTTTTTGTTACAAAGGGTAAAAAAACAAAAACAATTATCAATATTTTAACCCTTTCATATCAGATTAAGGATTTACGAAAAAGGATTAGATTAAGCAAGAACTGTAAACGATTAATTAAATGATTAATTAATAACATTTCAATAAACAGCAAAAATAATTGTGTTTTATGATCTGGTTGCGTCATTTGATAATGGTTACTTGAAGGTTTAAGATGAAAGAATAGAAATTATCGATCCTGTTGGATCAGATAAGCGATAATCACTTGTGCTTTGTGATCTGGTTTCATTTATTTCATAAATCATTTTCAAAATCACATTAGTCAGAGGATATTATTATTATGAAATAAATATGGAATACTTATTTATTCGTTAAATACAGATTACTATCTATTTCAGATATTTTTATATCATTCTAAAGTCACTACACAAACCATAAAAATTTGAGGTGATGACGGAATACACAACTGATCCGTAGGGATCAGATACCGTACCGACACTTGTGAAAGTTGCAACTCCTTATTACATGAATCGACTTGCAACCTTTTTTTTCCTTATTTTAATTCATTTTGAAAAACTTGAAAGATCAAAGAAGTAGTATTTGTTTTGTTGTTTTTTGTTGTTTTGTAGTTTTTTGTTGTTTTTGCTAGTTTTTGCTGGTTTTTCTTTTAGAAGAAGGATGGATTGCCACCGATGCTTTGAATCAGATCAAGGAGCAGCAAAGGTTTATTAGTAATATAGCAGTTAACAATAATTAATTGTGCTTAAATGCTCTGTTTTGCATCGACTTAAAATCATTTTGAATTTACTGAAGAAATCATAGATCATATGGAAGATGAAAGAGTACTGATTCTTTGGATCACATAAAGCATAAGCTGTAAAACTTTTACCAAAAAGTAATTATCCATCCTTGGGCTTGTGATCTCTTTTTCATCTGTTTATAAACATTCTGAAAATTACATGAACCATAGGATATTGTTTTCTTCATAAATTGGAATATCAATGGTGCTTTTCATTCCCATAGGTAAACTTCATGATGTAACAACAAAATCAGTAATATCCTTGCTCGTTACCACAAAAACATTGTTACATGAATGACAAACTTTAAATACAATGGAAATATTACTGAACCCATTTGGATTAGATGAGTACATTGTCATTGATATTGGTATTCATTATTGACCAACCTAGCATCAATTAATTTTAAGAGTTTGTGACTATATTTTGTGACTACCTTCCCATTACTCTAAGGCTACAGGAATTTTATCAGAGAATGTTATATGACAGATTCCTTTGAATCAGATCCTCAAGATTAATATTAATGATATACCGATTGGCCCTTTCCTTTTCTTCTTTTACACATAGGTGTTTTAATTAGCAAGTTTAAAAAAGACGGCATTAGTCGGCGTTAATTCATTCTACTTGTAAATAATTTGACACTTTTGTTTTTTTTTTCCTTTCATATTTTGTCTTGGTCAATAAAGGATATTAATGATCGTTTGGCTCCGAAAGAAATTAGTATATGGCATTAATTAGTCAATTAATTAACAACTGCATTTCCTCTGACATTCCAATAACCCTAAACCATCATCAAAATTGTACTTAAAAAAATTAATTTCCTATGATATTTGATATTTGGATGACCCTCAGAAAAATCACAATTGTTACAAAATAGGGGAAAAACCTTTCAGACCAACATATCTATTTTTCCCAAGAGAACATGTATGAATTGTGTTTTTTTGTGGCCACAGAAATACACCCATCAATACATTTATTTTTTACCATAAACAAGGGTATTATGCAAAATGTAATCAATAAGTTACTCCCGGCTGGCTGATGAAGATTCATTTTGAAGTCTGACAATAGTTTAATAGTGAAAGCCCTCCCTACCCATTTCCTTCAGTGCTAAAGAATTTTCAAAATTTACATTTCTTTGCGACATTTTCATAGGGGTGGACTTTGGTATAAATTCCACATTAAAATTTGCAACTTATATACGATACATATTGTTTACTGCGCTATCTTCACTAACGGGTGGAAGTCCTTATTTCAAATAAGGCCGTCTCTATGGCAAGCCAACTTGTAAATGACAATTATGAAATTGCATACTATAAAAGTTAAGACTTGGCATCTGTCGTTTAGCAGTTAGAACATCACCACCATGTATTAGATTGCTTCTTTACTGACAAACAAGCAATGACTTTGTTGTTTATATATGTAGAATATGGACTTGCTGGCTATATGTGCGCGAAGCAGCAATAATGAATACAAGTGTTTAAAGTACAACACTAGACGTTTACCTAAGTCTCCTACCAGACTTTTGTTTCAATCCGTTATAGCTTGGACGAAACCTGCGAAGTTCAAGGTACCGTCATCAATGACATGGCTAACACTTTGGAGAGGGGAAATATGGCTTAAATTCCCCTCTCCAAAGTGTGAGATATCTATTTGCACTAGCTGATTTGAATTTGGCAAACTACATATGCTTTTTGATGGTCACCTTTGCTTGACACTTTATGCTATATACGGAAAAAGAAAATAATTACAAACTGGTTGGACTCAACGTTTCTAATATAGAAGATGCTAATGGTTTTAATTTCAAATTTTATGAGTGTTTGGTAAACACCACGACTAAGCAACCCACCTGACATTTTATGTAAGTTATATCCGGCGATTAAAATTATTTGCAGATATGTGAAAATTTGTCTATCTAGGTGATTATGAAGGGTCTGTCCTTGAGTAAGAGTGGTGATATTAAAGATGGCTGCTTAAAGCATTTGAAATGTCTCCCAACTAGTGCAAATGCATCCGATCACAATTAATTAATCATTTGTCTCTCTTTAGAAAAGTCTGCTACTTTTTCAAACTCTTTGCCTATAGTCTACCACACTTTCTCAGCAGATGTGCCTAGGCCTAACCTACTCTGCATTTGAGAATCAAGCTGGAATTATGTGGCTATTGTTCATCACGTTAAATTTCATCGACTTCCACCTTTTTGGTGGCGAGAAGATGTAAGCCTAGGTTACTTCAAACTGTAGATAAGAAACAATGCATAAGTGACTCAAGAGGATTTGTTGGGAGGGAGGAAGGTAGGTAGGGGTGGGGAAGGGAGGGTTGGGAAGGGAGGGGGATTGCAACTGGGCAATATATATTAAAGCTTAGGCATACAATTCAAACAGCTGCTTTAAAGGAGTACGCTGGTGGTCAAAGTTGACTGTTTTAATGAGTGAATGGTACATATTCTCTACTCTGGTAGACATGATAGCTTGTTTAATGGCAAAAACTTGATTTTCTCATGCTTAAATAAAGTTTCATGAGTGTATACTGCAAATGCAGTGAGATTTGACATCATCATGGTAAGTAAGTAGAAAATTGTCTCTGTTTTCCTAGCTTATGATGTGCAAATAATTTATTCACAGAATAAAATATAAATATTTCTTCAGACAAATATGGCACATTGATGAAGCCTTCAGATATCCCACAAGTTCTAAAATCTCAACTCTAGAATGACCAGATTACATCCAGACTACATTTGTTCCAACTGCAATGTGTTACCGTGATCTATGCTACTCAAGAATAAATAGAAGAAAAGAATAAATCTAGTCTACATTTGTTCCAACCGCAATGCAATGCCATGATCTATGCTACGTAAGACAAAATAAGCTAGAATAAATCTAGACTACATCTGTTTCAACTGCGATGCGATACCATGATCTATGCTACTCTAGACTTAATAGACTAGAATAAATCTAGACTACATATTTCAACTGCGATAGGTTACGGTGATCTACGCTACTCTAGACACAATAGACTAGAATACATCTAGACTACATCTGTTTCAAATGCAATGCGTTACCATGATCTATGCTACTCAAGACAAAATAAGCTAAAACAAATCTGTACTACATCTGTTTCAACTGCGATAGGTTACAGTGATCTATGCTACTCAAGACACAATAGACTAGAATAAATCTAGACTTCATCTGTTCCAAATGCAATGCGTTACCATGATCTATGCTACTCAAGACAAAATAAGCTAAAACAAATCTGTACTACATCTGTTTCAACTGCGATGCGTTACAATGATCTATGCTACTCTAGACACAATAGATTAGAATAAATCTTGACTACATCCGTTTCAACTGCGATGCGTTACCAGTGATCTATGCTACTCTAGACACAAATAGACCAGTTTGCATCAAGTCATCTTACCTCGGAGTGAAGCTCCTGGCGGTACTCTGATGCTTTCTGGGTCCGCTGTAGCTCTGGAAGGTCCGTTTGCTGGAGTCGCTGCTGTGAGCTTTCCTGATGCCCTCCTCGTAGAGCATGCCCACCTGGCTGTCGATAAATGTCACATCCTCGACCACTCGCTTCATGACCGCTCGGACGTTCCGAGGCTCAATTGTATTCAGCCAATCCCTCGTCTCCACACTCTTACGTAACATCTGAAAATGAATTTGATATTTGACAGAGAGTTAATTCAGTGGGGACTTGGCGAAAGCCGTTAGGTCCATCCCATCCCTTCTAAAATAAAATACTCAATTGAACTCATGTTGTATCCTCTTTTTTCATCCTGTGGTTTTTGAGTCCGTGCCGACAACCTTACTCTATCGTTGTTGTCGACACCTTTCTCGAGTTGATCTATGAGATTCTTTTATTCTCATTCTACCGACTGTATTTAAACAGCATGTATTGTATCACACTATTCTATGCCAGGGACACCTTACATCTTAAGTCCATCTCCTTATTACCATTTCAGTTCATTTTCTAGAGTAAAACTGGAAGTCTAAGTTTATCTTCAATCAAGCATCTCTGACCTTCTCTGCCCCAAGCCATATTTGTCCTTCTGTCCCTTCCAAGACATATCACTACTAATTCAGACATCACGGTGCACCACATCCCTTACCATGTTAGTCCATTCCCAAGCCTGCGATCTTTAATCTATGTTATCCCCCCAACATCCCAGTCTTTCCCCCATCCCAACCACCTTAGACCTCCTCCCACATTCCAGAATCTTGATACTTGTATAAGTCTCACACCCTCTTCCAAAACACCTTGGATTTCCCCACCCCCATCCCTACCAATCTCAACCCTGCAATCTAATATTCCATCGAACACCCAACCCATTCCCCCCAAAAAACACCCTCTCAACTTCAACTGATAATCTTTTTCCTTTCCTTAGCTTCAAAACGCTGTAAAAAATTAGGAGGTTCAAGCATGTCGCACACCTGTGATATCTGAAGTCCCTGGACTTTCACGTAATGGTTTAACATCCTCTGAGCGACCATCTTTGACTCTGCACAGAGTGCAGCTGCAGTTGTCTGTACTTGCGCTGGGTCTATTTGGAATTGCTCATTGACTTGGCTGACCTTCAGAAAAGGAGACAAAAAAAAACAGCAAACTTTAAGAATATTTCCGACATTTATATCTAACAGACGAAACAACGGTTCAATTTCCTTCGCTTTTCAACACCCGATGCGATTTCTTCCATGCTTGTCCAAGGCGAGACGACTCTTATTCTCCAACGAAAGAAAATATTTCAACCAGTGGGTATTAGCCTCGGGGTGGGGGGGAATCTGTGCTTAGAGTTTACGGTCTGTGGGGTCAGGGATGAGAGCTAGGAACAATCCAGGAATCTACCTCACCAAGAAAAAAGTGCTGAAAATAGTTTTAAAAACCTTCAAAAGAAGTGTGTGTGAATACAAAAGGCAACATGATCATTGGTTTGTCAAATGAAAAAGAAAAATAAGCGAGCTATGCACCTATTTCCAACAGTGCTGTACTTTTCCTCAATAATTAGCCAGATGTATATATGATTATCTTTAATATTCAGCGAATACATTTTACAACATCTCTCTACCGAGCTGTCGGTTTGGCTTTCAAATGGAAACCCTTTAGGAACAATGTCAAGTATCTTCTTAAAACACTTTTAGTAGGTATGACCAGATTATAGATCAAAAACCGGATTATAGATCAAAAGAGTTCATAAAACAGGGAATTATTACTCAACGGAGCAAATTGTTAAGGCCTCTTTCTGGTTGTTCCTCGGACAACGGGGGACTTATTCTATAGTTGCCGCCCAAACAGCAAATTTGGTCGTGACAAAATAACAAAGAATGAAGACATGTGTAGGTTTGGAGAATAGGACACCAGGTTTTGGCCGTTCAAACTACCCTTTGGGTAGATAATGGGACTACAGTACCACAATTTGTGTTTATAGTTTTTGCATCTCCAAATAAATGGAGGGTGATGGCAAGTTATAATTTTACCTGTTTTTTGGGGGGTATTTTGCTTACAAATGCGATCTGAATTTAACGTAAACAACTAGTTGGCTACCGGGTGGCCTCCAAAGCTCGGGTTGGTTGTCCGAACGGACATTTTGAGAAATTGCCCCCGCTTAGAAACGTGCATCCTTTCCCTCACTCTTGCCTCCAGGGTTCTATGCAATATTTGCTTGCAAACAAAATTGCAAACAGCTTCATGATTATATCGCTAATGTCAGAGACGATGTGATCATAATTCTAATGGTATACGAGGGATTTAATGACTTGTTTTATTAGAAACCTACCGTGTTTTAAATTTTTCGAGAGATGTACATGAAAGAGATCGGCAAACGCTCAATCAAAACAAATTTGTTTTCCCAGGTACCCCTTGCACTGAAAATTCATCCTAATGAATCCCAAATTTACAGCTGTTATTTTCTGACATGATATGCCAGCAAAAATGCAACAGAACCTGGTAGCATGCCAAACTATTAAAAAAAGTCTATGATAACTATTTGCTTTACTTTGTGTAAATGTTCTGCATGACTGTTAACTAATTGATAAAATCATTCAAAACCTTCTATAAACAGAGTCAATGGTCTCCACAAATGTGTAAACCTTTAAAAAATATGAACTACATTTTTGTAACATCAGAAATACTGCCTTTTTGCATCCATATCAATGTTAAGTAGTTTCATATCCTCTCCTTCGTTCACCCACTGCTCGACAATAACAGAATGTCACAAGAATGGGATCGTTTAGGCATCTCTTCAAAATGTGGTCTTAACCTTTAATGTTATCCCAGCCCACTGCATGTCCAACAAGAGAGTCATGAGTTTGGCAGGTCAAAGTTCACCTTAAGGGAAAGTTTGGAACTTCAGATTCAGAATGGTTTGTACAACCACACTGTGTCGTCCTTTATATAGACAAAAACATTCATGTCTGTCCAATCGAAGGAGAAGCTGTTACTGCTCATCACATATATACTAGCAGAGGTTGCTTCAGACAAACTCCTGTGTCATTCGGAGCAAACCAGAAGCGAGACGTAGAACCGTAGAAAGTACAGATATCACAGTGACATTATCTCCTGTCCTCCTTGGACTGTGCTGTCACCAACCCACCCAGGAGTACTGAAAGAGTCAGATTGCTGCCCAACTATGATTCCTTCAGGAGAAAAACGGGAGAGAGAGAAAAAGGTTTGACTTGATACTTACAAACTGATTGACTGTGTTGGCCTCAAAATCGAGAAAGAGACGAGACAAGATGAGGATGAGAGCAGCAGGGGGAGAACTCTTATCGTGACTGCCTTCTGACAGATCCTGAGAGAGAAAAGGATCAAATTAAGATACATTTACAAGGATGACTGACTTCTGATAGATCCTGAGAGAATAAGGATCAAATTAAACTCTTAACATGTATAACTGAATCTAAGCTCTGAGCATTAGTAGGATTGTATCCAAGTCTACGAAATGGAATAAACTGGACTGATACCTTGTCCTAAATATTGTTGAAGGCGAGATGGTTTGGAAACATATTTTCACAACTAGCACATAATATTGAGATATGTTACAGCGTTATGCAAAATCTTTGGAGATCCGTTAACAGGATAGATCATGAGTATTAGGACCCAACGCCGCGTCTACGACACCAATATGACAGCGCCCTCAGTAGAAACGCTGAAGATCCCCATTTGCACATATTGGCCTTTTAATACTAGTAGGATATATAACTACACATTCAAATTACACAGAATTAGTACCTACACAGAAAATAACGATTTCCGAATTCCAAGTACAATTATTTATTGAACAAGATGAACAAAATGATCATTTCATCGTAAGCCAAGCTTTGACAATAGGTCAATGACAATAAGATTAAAATTCAGCTCCCCTTCGGCTTCTCCCAAGACTCTCTCCCTATCCCCCACCCCCTCCCCCAAAATAGAGAGCACCAAATGAACAAAACTGCCAAACATACCGATGCGACTTGGAAAATATGTTTCAAGAAGCCAATGACAAGTTCCTCTCTCACGATGTCATAGCAGAATCGACCAGGAAAGAAGGACGTATGGGAGAATGTGACATCGTTAGTAATAAACGCCTACAAAGAAGAAGAATATACAGAATGTTATCTGCCACAAGTTAATATATGTATCTTCAGCATATATACAAAACAATAAAGAAAGCTCTTTTTCTGTCTAGCGCCCACCCCTCTTAGGGTTACCAGAAAAATTTTATCCGAAGAAAAGGAGGATAAGTTTGCAGCATTGAGAGAGGATGAGTTCCCTCTTCCCTAATGGGGAAGGGATAAAAATATGATTCCAATGGGCCTAACTCGACTGCCATGTTATATTCAGACTGGTTGAAGGGGGTGCCCATGGCAATTTGCCTTTTCTGTGATCAAACTGGAGTTACCTAAACAGGACAAATCACTGGACATCCAGAATTTTGACCACTGTATTTATTGCAACTTGGCTGGAATTACCTAACCTCGTGCCTGACGAGGGCCAAGGAGATGGTGGGGGGGATGAGAAGTTCAGAGCCTGGGGTCAACAAGGGGGACCTGGAAAAAATATGCAAGTGTCCTGGGAAAATATGTAGCCACCAAGAGAAGGCCAAGCGACATAATGGACCATAAAGTTTGACCAGGCTTGTGACGTCTCAGCCTTAAAATACTGACAATTTTGTAAAGATTTTATACAAATCCAACCAGATGCTCACATAACAAATCATCTAGACAGTCTTAAAGTTATGAACATTATAGTAAAAGTAAGGCCAGTGACTGTCCTGTCTTCATTTTCTTTTGCTTCTCAAAATATGCCTTGATAGACTAGACCAGGGTTGCCCTAACTTTATCCCCCCACGAACCCCCTGTGGATGTCAGAGTTGTCCACGAACCCCCAACTTTTCGAGACACGATCTGAGTCATTGTTATACTATAATACACATAACAGTGCTTCGTAAAAGTTCATGTTCAGTCTTTATCTTCACGATGTACTGTCATGCGTACACCAACTTCACCGAAGTTATGCAGCCTGTGTCTGTTTCATAATTCAGTTATTTATCACATGCACAGTACGGTACTACAATGGCAACATATGCGTATGGAACGCGAAAAGAGTTGTCGATAGGTACGACTTTTGTACATTACTAAATTATATGATATATCAGATTTTAGTTCAACAAAAAGTACTCTAGTTTTGACTTTCAGAAACATCTCACGAACCCCCTGGGATGGACTCACGCACCCCCTGGGGGTTCTTGCGTCCCAGTTAGGGAACCCCTGGTCTAGACAATCCCTCCAGTCAGTCACCAAGGTCTTGTACTCGTCTGGTATCACTCACATCTCAGCCAATTCCCAATATTGGTGCAGAGACGTTAAAACGTGATCTGCTTATTGGTCCGCTAGTCATTCTCAATTCTTGATTTCCTTCTTTTTTTTTTTTTCAATTGCTGTTATATAAAGCAGGAGTCTGCAACTTAAGAGAGAGTCGTAATTTCTGTGCACGAAACAAACACAACAGCCAGCAACTTTTGTGGTTTTGGCAGACAGCAATCTTGTTTTTGTGAAATGCTTCAGTGACATTTTTACATCGCCCAGAGATCGGTAAAAGATAAAGTAGATATAAATTTGTAGTTGAAAGTCGCGCGTGACGTCGAATCGACAAAGGTCGTCAAAAGCAGGAGCGAGCCAGTTTTGCAATCGTTTTCATCTGCGGGGGCAGACAGACATATTAACATACATGTCGTCTACATATGACCCACTGTACTTTCTAGACTGAATTAATTACATATTTATCTTTTAACTTTCCTACCTCTTGAAGGCAGCCACTTGGGGTTTTTATATCAAAGACATAAACCAAGCTCACCTTCAGATTTGTAAGCACCGTGCGAACTTGGTCTACGATGGACGACTGCATCGTGGCAAGTAACTCAGAGAGGTCTGTGGCTTCCTGCTTTCCGGCAATTTTAGGGGCGCATAAAATCTGTCGTATGTCCGTCAGACATTCTGCGGGGACACAAAGATCGTTATTTAACAATCACAACATTTTCTATAGACTTCAGTTCAGTTTAAACGGGAGGAATATTCGATGAGATGAGCGCTGTGACTTATAAATGTAAATAATTCTCATATGTTCACAAACAAAATCGTGTATAGGGGAGGGAGCTCTTTTATGTTTAACATTTACATATCAATACAAGCGATTGGGGACAGAACAAAACACTTCAAGATGGATCTCGAAATTTCAAAATACCTGCAAAATGTTTCTTCAGACCGTCAAGATAATATTCCACTCTATCCGTTGCGCATTTGTTGACGATCTCCGCTCCTCTCTGAAGTATATTCAGGCGCGGTAAGAGATTGTTGACAGCCTCCAGTCGGCGGTAGAATCTATCCAGTGCTCGGACTAACATCGAGTTGTCCACTGTGTTTTTCTGTGAAGAGGTCGGGAAAGAAGCTACAATTTTTATTTACAAATGTAAAACAAACTTGAATCGGTGACGATGAAAACGGAAATCTTTTTAAAGTTGACTATGTCCTTGACGATGTTGAGACGGACATGAGTAGATAATATTTGTTACGTCCGAAGAAAAAAGGTCATTCTGGCAAGGTATGAATAAATTTGAAACATGCTTGTGCATTTGTCACTTGACCTGGTGGCACTGGAATTTCCAGTTGGGGGAGGGGGAAGGGAGGGGAGGGGGAGAGGAAAGTGGATGGCAAGCAAGCAGTTTGGAGAGGGAAACATTTGTAAAAATCTCCCACCACAGGCAAAATTAAGGGGCAGAGGGGGGAAAATATAAAACAGCATGAAATATTTTTGCAAAGATTTCCTTTGCTTAAAAGCGATTGCTTAAAAGAGCTTTTCTGATGATTTACAAATAAAAATACAAAGCAGTGTGGAATGTTTCTGTCTTTGAGATGAGAGGTACATAGTCTGCAACCATTATTTTCCTTTAAAGTGTGGTCAAGACACGACCTGGGCTTAGTTGATACTCTTATAAATGCTGTTAAGCCAGCAGCCCTAATTGCATTAAAATCTTAACCCAATGAAGGACCGACAGAAAAAAAACTGTATCGCAGTCTCTCATTATTTTCACGTTTCTGTTAAGACTTTCTTAGTACAAGCTAGCTTTTATAAAAACAAGTCACAAACTCAGCACTAATAGGACAGAAATCACTGGGGTTTTTTTTATCGTTTTTTTTTTACCCAGAACCTTCAACATATGTCACAGTTCACTGAAAAGATTTATCATCTCAAAAAGGTAGATTTGAATTTTGCTTTTTATTATATTGAAATTTAAGAACTTCAGCTTTAAAAAATTTATACTATTGATGACAAATTTATCAGGAAATGGAAAAGTACACTCAAAGTTGATTCACCGTGATCATGGTGATGAAAAGATATCAGAGATAAACGGATGGAAAAACAAAAATTTTGGCGGGCTTGTTATCACAGCATCCCCAGACAAACAGAAATGGTAAATGTGAAATAAAATGCAAACTGATTCTCGTTTGAAGTTTATGGGTCTCGCTCGTGCTAAAGATGCTGGTTGTGTTTGCAACATATTGACCAACTGCCGAATAGCAGATTGGCACAAAATATACTGTTGACTTGTCACAGAGTATAACAAACACATGCTCAATAATCAAACAGCAAAGAATAACTTCTTCTTCCTCACACAATTATGAACACTTTGTAAGTAGGCCTACCTTAATTTTAAAATATGAATACCAAACAACTAGGGTACCATTCTGTGGGGTGAGGGGGACAGGTAACTTTGATTTGCTTGGAAGAACGTGATTGCGGGAAAGGGGAACAATTTAAGCGACTCTGCCAATCTTAGAGACTAGGGTTGCATGGGGGTGTGCTGTCCAAGTTACATACAGTACATGTAGGCTACACATACAAAAAAATTAGCATAGCCTAACCTAAATTAGGTCCTATACTGTCACACTTGAAGTCATAACCACATCCTCCTATCCTAACATGTTACACTGATAATATCAGTGAATCTACATGTTTAAATGAGATGTTAATCTCTTTTGCTGAAGTTCTTCCGATTTTGCTATTATTGTGTAAACAAGCTACAACAAAAAATGTATTTTCTAATTTTGTTGGTTAATATTATTAATGTTGTTGGCAATGATAATGTCCTTAATGTTGTTCTTTAATGTACTTCTTCATGTTGCTATGCGTGTTGTTCATTTTGTTCAAATTGATAATCTTGACAAAGAGCAAACATTACTTTATGATTTTTAAAAATTAATTCCATAGCAAACTTAAATTCTAAAACATATCCAGGTTCTCACTTGGACAACCTGGATATTTCCTCAGAAGTTGTCAATAGGTTAAACATGTGAGTGTTCAACAAGATCGTTATTGGAATGCCTTATTTGGCCATTATTCATGCAAAATATTGACATTCAGCCAACTGCAACAGCTAGGCAACGGAAGGCTCTATTTAATGATGCATCAGATAGGTAACACCTAGACGTAAAGGAAGCATCTGGACATACTTTCAATTTCAATCAACAACTCTTGACATTAATATCCGACTGTTGAAGAACATTATAATCGACCAGAATCTGCTTCTTTTTCTACGTACAAAAGATCAGTCAGGTAAAGGCTACACGATACTTATACGCGTAACTCATCCTTCTACGGGGATGAGAAAAATACCTGATTGATTTAATAAAATCAATATAGACCAACCTCAGCTTGGACACGTTGTTCCAGACACTGGAAGTACTGCGCCATTCTAACCAGAACAAACTCTCCTAGTTTATTATTAGCCACTTCCTCTAGACTCTCTTGATTGTGATCACTAGTACTGCACAGAAAATAGTAAATGAGAGACAAAGTTAAATGGAAACATGGGATGGGGAAAGTAAAGCAACCAATCATGAATTCTCTCTCGTTCATAAATTTGTCCACTGAAATATCTATCTTCCAAATCATCCAAGTTTCCACCCACCCACCCACCCATTAATATCTGGCACCCACCCACCCACCGACCCAACCACTCGCTCACTCACTCACTCACACACACTCACTCACTCACTCACCGACCCACTCACTCACCCACCCACCCATCTATTAACATATACATAATCACCCATCAAATCTATCATCCTGGGGAAAAAAATGATTAAAACAAATTCTTTCACAAAACAAAAACTCATTGTGGACTCAAACTTAAGGCAAACTTTTACATTTTGCTGAGAATTGTTTTGGCTGTGGACACTGAGGTAGTCATTGGCATTACAGTACATCTGTTTGTTTAAATGCTCTTTATCTTTCGGACAAATTGACAAAGAAAGTTGGCAAATATATTCAACAATTATATTGTTGTATCTAAGACGTATTAAAATACCGATAAAGTAGAATAGGACCTGTAAGATGAAACGACTTCAAACGACAGAACGAGATTTAAGTTTTCAGATTACACGGCAGCTATTACAGATACTCACTGGATGGATTGCCTGTGAACGAAGAGGTCTTTGTAAGATGAGATGACCAGACAGATGTCACTAAGAAAGCCGTTACAACTGCTATCCACAAACTCCAAGATATCCTGCAAAAGTAACAGAAAAATTAACCAAATGTTTAAAATATAACATGCTGTGAAAGATGTTTAAGAGAACACTGTAGCTGTAGTAAATCAGCCAGAAAGACCTGATTGTAGGGGTATGTTTCCTCCCGCAACAACATTTCAGTGTTCTGTTTTGTCAACATTCTTCACTATTAATCTTATTGTCTGTGACTAGTAGGCAGACAGACAGACAGACAGACAGACAGACAGACAGACAGACAGACAGACAGACAGACAGACAGACAGTGGTATAAGTTTGCTTAAGAGGAAATTACCAGCAGCAAAAACTTGCCAATAAACCATTTGACTGTCGTAACCACACCATCTCAAGACCATATTCCAAACTAGTGAACTGTTGTGCTCATAACCTGATAACTGTCTGCCAGTTTCTCAGTTTTAACTTCAAGAAGAGTACAATACCCGCAGTGACTGTATTGTATCATTTGTTTAAAAATCCATCCAAATTTCAACGAAAGATGATTGGACGTACATTTTCAAAGAAATCCATCCAAACGGGTGTGTCAGTGTGCATCTATGACATCACTTGTTTGCTTCAAGTTCACTTTTGGCACAAAAAAACTTTTTGTCAACTACAAATTGTGTTGTTATGTCCGAAATGATACATATGAATTGAATGCAATTTTCTACCCAGGATGAAATAGAATACGTGTTTCTCTTCCACCAGTCAAAATTTTTTTTCCACCCTGGACTATACCCTTAATGGTCGAGGATAGTATCGACAGATATGACCAATACAATGTGAAATGCCAGCGTTTCGGTTATTATGTGAGACTAAGCAAAAGGAGATCCGATAAGATGGACTTACGACTGGCAAGTTTTTCAGGAACCGTTCGGCGGGACTGATGTCCGCTTCGACTTGGTCCGACTCCACCACGTCGTCTGCCGGACTCTGGTGAAGTCTTATCTGGGACTGCATCACCTCGAGATCTTCGTCCAGCTTTTGGGACGCGCTGCACGAGGAATCGGGGAGAGAAGCAAGTAAGGGATTATGGCGTACTCAACGTTTAGGCAGCTCGTAACATTTGCAGCTTCTATTTTTTCGTAATTTATTCACATGAAATGGAACAGAAACTATAGTGTTTTTGCAGTATGTGATGCATATTAATGTTAGGAAAAATAATATTAATGTTGGAATATTACAAGTGTTTCTAATTGCTTCCTTTTTTTTTTCCTTTTCATTTGTCTCATTATGAACACCAATAGCGAATAAAAAGACTAGCATAACAACAATATTGATGAACGAATCAACGGTGAATAATTTCCAAACTAATGATATATATTTATTTTTTTTAATTCACGGTAGTGTTGCAGACCACATTACAAGAGTAAACGTAGGTGCATCTAAATGTTTTATTTATTTTTAAGGAAATATGAAATTTGGTAAAGAACTATATTTCAAGTGGGCAAATATGAGACAGAAGGAAGACACTTCAGAATATTTTCAAAGCAATTTCTTAATGCTACCAACACCCAGTTATTTGGGTTTTCTATTTTAATTTTTTTTTTTTTTATTATTTTTTTTTTTTTTGGAGATGGTGGATGGGGGGGGTGTGTGGGTGGTAGCAAAGTAGAGGGTGGAAAGTGGTGGGAGTTTTTTGTTATGTTCATCTTGCAAAAGATAAATCTCCATTTCTTTTGATGAGAAATACATAATGAAATCTGGATTGGCTTAAGAGGTTAAGAAATAGAAACAAAAATAATTTCATTTTTCTCAACTTACTGTGAGAGAAATTCATCACAAAGCTGGTCTGGTGGTTCCTTTAGTTGCAGTAGCAGGTCAACACACTCTGCTAGTTCTCTCGCACTAGACTGTTAGGAAGAATTAAATCCTCGGATTTTACATTTTGTAGTTTTATATTAGACATCTCATTGTTGCTGCCCAGCTATTGATGCAAATGCTAAAACAAAAGACTAAAAGACCTCTATATTTACCAAGAATAAAATTATTCGGCTTTTCAACAATGAACACAAATTCAATGGTGATGCTAAATACAGTGTCCAATTGCAGTAACATCCAAAACTTCTTTGGTATTTTCTCCACATAATCTTCCATTCATTTCATCTATCTATGAATCATTGATGCATCTGCCCATCCATTTACTCATGTATCTATTTGATTCCTTCCATATTATCCATTCAAACCATCCACTGACTCATCCATCCACCAATTAATTTATTCATCTATGAAGCTTTCAATATTCATCCATCCAACCGTTCATCCATACAAACATGTATCACTCCTTCTGTATACATCCATTCATTGATTCATCCACCCATCTACGTATTTATTCATCTCAGAATCCTTCAAATATTCAAATATCCAACCCTTCATCCATGCAAACACACATCAATCCTTCCATCCATTGGTTCATCTCCCCATCTATGTATCCATCTATGATTCCTTCCATATTTTCCAATCATTGATACATCCATCCAACAATTTATTCATCCACACACACTTTATTCATCTATGAAATGTTTAATGTTCATCCATCTAACCCTTTATCCATACAAATATGTATCAATCCTTCTGTGTTCATTGATTCACCCACCCATGTACTAATTTATTCATCTATTAAACCCTTCAAATATTCACCTATCCAACCATTCATCCATACAAACACATATATCAATCCTTCCATCCATTGGTTCATCCAGCCATCTATGTATCCATCTGTAATTCATTCCATATTATCCACTCACTGATTCATCCATCCATAAATTTATTATTTTCATCTGTGAATCCTTGAACATTCCTCCACCCAACCATCGTTCATTGATTTCATCCATCTATCCATTAGTTCATCCATTAATTCTTCCATTCATTCATCCATTTTCAGGGTGTTCTTACCCACCACAGTAAAGAAGAAGTTAGCAAAGACAAGTAGCTCTGGACATATGTGTGATAACCCTGTTTGAAATTTGCTTCAAAAAGAATAAACAAATTAGCTATAAACAGGAATTGGACTACAATAAAATCAAACAACATATATATAAAGGTGCAAATCCCGGTCGAGGCTGGAAGTTTTTTCACTGTTCTGGATTTTCCAACTCCTTACAATTTCGATATTTGGGTCTGACAAACTTTGTTCAGTTTTCCCCATCAGTGTTCTATGCACCATTATTGAAGGGTAAAAGCTTCTTTGAAATTTAACAGTTCATTAGCAATCAGATTACTGGACATACCTCTTTGTTGCTAAATTTCTCCCTCAGTTTCGTTCTGAGTTCTTCAACTATTCCCTTGCAATCTCTATGGATGCTACTGAATGACGGCATATGTTGATACTGCTCCAAAACACCTCTGGTCTTCACATAGTACCTGCATGGGAGATGAAACCACAATGACAGTCTGAACTTTATCGATTTACGTACTCAAGGAGAGCTAACTAGGATTGAACCCGCATGTTATCCTCCAAGGTTCTCTTTAGTTTAATTTATCTAACAGGAAGAGGAAACGAAAGGGAAAATTGAGAGGAAATGGATAGTACCGAGGAAGAACAGGTATGGGAGGGAAGGTAAAGGAAAGGTAATGTCTTAAGTAAGGTAAGGTATGGTGAGGTATGGTAAGGTAGGGTAAGGTTATGTCATTGGTAAGTAAGGTATGGTAAGTTATGGTAAGGTAAGGAAGGGTTAGGTAATGTCTTAGGTAAGGTAAGGTTTGGTAAGTTATGTAAGGTAAGGTAGGGAAGGGTAAGGTTATGTCTTAGGTAAGATAAGGTATGGTAAGTTATGGTAAGGTAAGGTAGGGTAAGTTAATGTCTTTGGTAAGGTAAGGTAAGTTATGGTATGGTAAGGTAATGTCTAAGGTAAGGTAAGGTATGGTAAGTTATGGTAAGGTAAGGTAATGTCTTAGGTAAGGTAAAGTATGGTAAGTTATGGTAAGGTAAGGTAGGGTAAGGTAATGTCTTAGGTAAGGTAAGGTATGGTAAGGTAAGTTATGGTAGGGTAAGGTAATGTCTTAGGTAAGGTAAGGTATGGTAAGTTATGGTATGGTAAGGTAATGTCTTAGGTAAGGTAAGGTATGGTAAGTAATGGTAAGGTAAGGTAATGTCTTAGGTAAGGTATGGTAGGGTAAGGTAATGTCTTAGGTAAGGTAAGGTAAGGTAGGTAAGGTATGGTAAGGTAAGGTAGCTAAGGTATGGTAAGGTATGGTAAGGTAAGTTAAGTATGGTAAGGTTAGGATTTTACCCTTAATTCTTAAACTAAGCAATGTATATTTGATTAAGGATTATCATTTGTGACTATTTGGGAATGTATTATCTGATTATTTATCCAGTGTGATGGCTTTTGATGCAACTTTTGGCAATTTGAGACACTAATGTTGTGAGCCGGTGCAATTGCCCATTGAGTAACCCAGTGCTAAGGCTAAGCTAGTCTACCACAAACTGAAATAGCGCCACCAATATCCAAAAGTGGACACCACCAGCCGCTGCTGAAAGAGCCTGACGCACAACGACAACAATCCCAGGGCCTACACCTATTGCTCTACAGTACTAATAACAACGGCTACAGTGACTCATCGACTGTGTTAGTGAATATTTAACATAAATTATATCTACTACGACTAGTACTTGCTCTACCCACCACAAAACCCAAAAATCTCGAAACACATCCTACGAGTAGTTATAGACGGCTCTCCTGACAAACAAGAAAGACTCACCGTTCACAGCAGCTTCACTCGGTGGGCCCAATACCCACAGCTGTGTACATGCTGACATTAAAGAGGGAAGGGAGAGATCTTGTGTCCCAGGTCCCTAATATAGTGCAATTTAAGGAACGGCAAGACCGATAATCAAATCTGACTCTATCAACGACACACCTTAAATAAGAATACCTAATCCGGACATAGCTTTGGGAAGTAGACAAGACACTTAAACAGAAGTGATTGGTTTGATCTGGATCTATGCTATTGGATCCAGATCATCCCTCCTAATTTGCATAATAATGCATATCAGTCTCGTCGCGGTATTCGTACAAATATTCTCTCGTAATTAGATACCTGTATTCGGAATTTGTACTCGTAATCATGCCAGGGGAATTCTTTGCTAGGGCAAGGATTGGTAATCGATATCATGATCTGAGCCTTGTTCGTGTGCTTGTACTCACACCAAGGGGAATTCTACTTGTTACATAGACGTATTCTGTTTGTATTTGCACTACAAGTCAGTTTAACATGTAGGCTACAATACTGTAAGTGTAATACAAATATTTGTGAACACAGTTACAGCAGAATAGAACTCCAAGGCAGAGAAGAATCAATTTTCAAAGCACTTCAACAGTACCGTTGAAAAAAACACAGGTTTTACACATTCTATCACAACAGCAATTTATGTAGTTTACAAGAAAGTCCATAATAATCCTTACTTTGTTCGTCTCTAGAGGACCTTCCATATCTGGTGTGTCCCCCCCCCCCACCTAATATTCCAGTCTCTTACTATAATTGTTTTAAACATATTTGGACAGCTAAGAAACATATTTTACATTTTCAGAAAAAGAGGTAAGCATGGGGAGGAGGGGGTGGGGGAGGTGAACAAGAATTAGATGAACAGTATCCTGCATGAGAGAGGTAGGTGAATTTTAAAGCAAGTCTGCTAGGAACGCTTACCTGACTGCTTGGCCATACGCTCTCATTTCAATGCATTTCTTTAGCCTGGCAGGCAGTTCAAACAGGAACTGAAGCTGTTGAAAAAGAAGAAAAAATATGATGTTTAGTGTTCACATTACAGAGAAGCATCCAATAAGCTAAAAAAGGACACAGACCTCGGGGGTTCTTAATGCTAGAAGAAAATAGAAGATAGATTAATGTTGACTCATAATTAAACCAATACAATCTGTTAATTGTCCAAAAGAAATAACCTAGTTTTATGTGTAGTGCAAGTACCTAGTAGCGTTTGATAACTCACTAGATTCAACCGCTTTGGGAGAAGGGAGTGGGGAAAGGAGTGTGGGGGTGTTGGGAGTGGGGACTGGCAGACCAAATATCGATTGTGCTGACATGGCCATGTGCTTGAAAGTCATGATTGTGAACATTTTTGGTAGGGGCCCATGGTTCTTGCTTCTCCACCCAGTGTTGAGTGTACTGAAATTCAGATTTTTATTTTTTCTTCTCATTCCCACCAAAAGAAATCAATTATTGATCTATTATCATTGAGAGTCTGGTACCAGTGACAATTACATCCCAATACATAAAGCAAATAAGACAGGGTTGGGTACATCTAACGAATCACTACTTGGTTCTGGGTATAAAAACTGCTACACCTATCGGTATCATTTTCATTGCAGAGAATTTATTTCCTGATTTAACGGAAGTTCCCTGAATACCTTCTTCAAGAGGGAGTGAGTTCCACTGAGACGAGATATCTGCTCTCGCCTCTCCTGAAGCGTGCAGCTGATCTTAGCGCTGAAATCAGCGATGGAATCCATGTTTGTAGCCAATCGATCCATCTCTTCCTCCATGCGGCGGAAGTCTGTTTTCATCTGAAGTAAATATCACAAACAAACAAAAACAGATTGTAAGATTGACGGAAGACATTGGTGTCAAGGACGATAGACTAAATTCCTATTGAAAGGTACTGTACATTACCAATGTCATACAACATGACACTTTCTAAGAAAGATAACACTATTCCAAGATGTCAATATAATTATACTATTTTTAGTATCTAATAAGCTTCATGTGATAACCATTGTGTAAAATCTTCTATTATATGTTCTTTATTATTTCGCGATTGATTTTTATTTCTTATTTATATTTTTATTTCTTTATTT
>KN885280.1:75918-90833 GCA_000934455.1 Apostichopus parvimensis
GGGAGCTAGTTATGAATTATTATAATTCTCACAGTGGCTGGAACTCATGTGTTTGTGACAGTGTCAAGATAAAACAGTACACACTGGGGTTGAACGAAGCTTTAGGTTCTTTCCACAATATTCCCTTTCCAGTTTCCACAATATTTGTTATTTGTTATTGCAATGTGTACTGCTATTAATTAGCAATATTAACTGTGTGACCACCTATAGTGAAGTCAATACCTTATTTGATTAAATGAATAACGAAGGCAGGGATCAAAGACAATTTATATTATTCAGTAACCTATAAATCCCTATATTCGATTTTTATATTGCATTTTCAGGCTTATTACGTTAATGGCGGCTTACTGTGCATTGTGGTAAGGCCTTAGGAGCTAATTTTCAAAGCGAGCGTATTCAGTTAGACAGGAAGCGGGTTCACTTGAAGTTGCAAAATTTAGAGAGTTTTGATGTGACTCTAAAATATAAAGTTTCTTTGATCCTTGCCTTCGTTATTCCTTTAATTTCTATTATGTTTTTTGTTGGTGATTCCCTGAGCGGCAGGCATTGTCAAGAATTTGATATTATTTCAAAACTATGTTAATAAAACAATTTTTCAACATATTGAATTCAAAGAGTGAAATTCACTTACGTTTTACCATTTCCGCTTCTTTGTCTATAAGTTCATTTAGCCTCTTCTCCTTCATCACTTTTGAGAGGTAAATCTGTGGGTCAAAGTTTGCCCCATTGATGTCGGTAGGATCACTGTTTAGCCCACCAACATCCTCCTGATTCATATTGTAGTACATCTTCAACATATCGTTGCGAGCCCTCCTGTGGCGAGGACTCCCGTCTGAAATAATATCAGTCATAAATGAATATTTTTTAAGTCTTGGACATTTTATATCTAATGGTAAATCTTGATAACAGGTTCAATGTACAGAAATACTTTTTTCATTTAAGGACATCAGCACTGCCCCCCAATCACGCTATGCTAGAAAGGAAAATAATCTTCAACCATGTTCAATCTTCAACAAATAGGCCAACTGCATATACTTATTATTGATACCATCCATGCATTTTCTGTCAATGAGAAACATTTGGGCTTTGGGGGCACAATGTCCTTAGTGCGTAACATTCCCTCAGTACTAGATCAAGGGCTCAAAACTCAATGCTGGAAAACATTTCTGAAAACATTTTTCTATCCAGAAGGCAGCTTCAACATCTCAAAAAAAAACAATTCATTGCAATAAAATATGTATGTGAAATTGAGTTCCTCCCAAAGGCCAGTTTAAGTTAATCTATGAATATTGGCAGTACCACTTACCAGTCTGACCAGACCTCGGAGCAACATATTACAGAAAATTTTGATGAAAATAACACCCGTACGTTTAGAAGCAAGCTAACCAAGTTGACACTGTTAAGTGTTTTCGCTTGATGAACCCGATGGGGTAGGCCTGGGCCTACAGATCAGTTATATTACTGTAACATACAGCCTAGCTTTTAGCTAGTTAATTTAGTGCCAGCCTATCCTAGGCCTACCGTGTGTGTTATCGTTTTATTAGTTTATTGGATAGGCCTATGTACAGTATAATTGTTAAGTTTAATTTTCTTTATTAACTCTACAATTAATATATGTACTTATATATGGTACTGGCTCGATTCTGGAAGTTAACGAGAGATTTTACCTTCACCAGCAGAAGAGTTCGACGAAGCCATTTCTAGGGTTAGGCGACTGCCTTACGTGTAGTGGGTTTAACGATGTTTTCAAAATAGAGGTGGATGTTGTATTACTGATGTGCATCTCGCTTACGTAATTTTTTAATTATTGGCCCGAAGAAGCTAATAATATGTCTTCAGAAAATGGAGAAAAATCAAAGAAACCGGCGGCGTTTCTCTATCCTGGTGAAATGCCACCCGAGCTAAAAGATTGGGTGCCATACAAAACTAAAGGTTTCAAGGAAAAATTCATGGAAAAAGTAAAACAGAATCCGTTCGTTCCGATAGGTTTGTATCATATTTAGTACAACATTCAGTGTAGTAAGCAGTTCAGCGAAAACGCGTTTGCACTGCGTAAACTGTACACTAGTTAACCTTCAGAAAGTCTAAAGGCAACATTAACATATATACAGTACGTATTGGTCGCCTAGTCTTTATGATTCCTACCTTGAATTGTTTGGCACAGAATACATTGCATGATCAGATGTATTTCTTCTTTTTTTTTCAGATGTATTTCAATTTGTATATGTAACCATGGAGGATGAAAGTTACTCTTTCAGTAATATAGGGCACAGATAATATTGCATTATATGTAATGCTTTACAAAAATTAATTTGTAGTGCTCAACACTAGAAGGTGTTTGAAATTGGCCTAACAGTACAGTTACTAGTGCAATTAATATTGATAACGCTTTGAAAGGCAAAATTTAATATATGCGTTGTCAGTAAATTTATTAATGCTGAGAAGAAAATGTACACAGACTTATTACCCACTATTTCATTGCTCGTCCCATCCAGGTTGTGCTGCAACAGCGGTTGCTTTAACGCTTGGACTGATCCAGTTTCGAAAAGGTCAGACGAAAAAGTCACAGCTGATGATGAGATTTCGAGTCGCTGCCCAGGCATTTACAGTTGGTGCAATAATTGTAGGTGTTGCCATCCAAACAGCGAAAGGAAATTCAGGATATCCTAACAAATCCCCTCCAGATAATCCCAATCAGGATCAGAAATAAACTTGAATGGACAATCATGATGAAGGAAATGAAGAGGAAGTTAACTGAGCTCACAATTAAACTTGAGTCAGTAAAGGTGCATTTGAAGTGAATTAAGATCCTGTCGAATGTTTGCAAATATGTATTATTTAATTACAAAAAGAGTAAGAAGTCTCTCTTACAATTGCCATTGCAACGCATCTACATCATGGCATGTACTACAGAGATGATATTTAACATATTATAAAGTTTGTAATATTAATCCAACAATGCAAGTGCTGGGTGGCCGGTTAGTGACAAATCACTATATATTTTTAGTTGTTCTTTAAAGAGTGGGCAAAGTTAAATCGCTGTATTTTAGACCTAGATAAAGCCAATTGCATCAGACCATGAAGACAATGTGATTGTTCTAAACAGAACTTAAGAGCTGACAGTAAAATGAAGTATTCATGAAAACACTACTATTTTCAGAGCAAGCACAAATTTCATAATGACATATAAAAGGTAAAGGACTTGTGTATTGCAATGAAAGCGTAACAGAGCTCTGTAAATAAGAGGGGGTCTTCTGGGGTGAAATATTAACCATTTTATGTACTGGTTATGTCAGGGATGAATTGAAACAATTCTATTTTTGTGTTCCAGAAATAAAGATGTCAATATGTGTCAAATGGACCAAGGTACTGTACATTGGGGCAGTATGTGTCTGTGTGTTTACATGATAATATTTGCACCTTGAGATTATTGCAACAACAAAAATTTCTGGCATTATCAGCTAAAAATGTACTGTATTTGAGTATTTTCTGCAAATTGTCACCAAAGAACTAAGAGGTCTCTTCATTTTGAATTAAACTTTGTCATACACATGAACAAAGAGATTTCTAATAAAATGTTGGAAAGGAAAAGTCATAATCTCTTCAATTGTATTTTTTTTTTACTTTTCTTCGTTCTTGTGTGTGTTATCAGAAACAAGCACCAACATGTATTGTAAATTGAGCAAATAGTGACTGTTATATTTGCTAGATGTGTTGCAAATATCGGGAGCTTTTCATGGTGTTTTTAGGATCTATTTTTATGAATAATGGAATATGTGATCATCTACTTAAATCAGTTTTATAATTTAGAGTAGATATATACATGTTGTCAAGGTTTCTCTCAAATGTCCTAGATGGAGTATGGAGATTTTTTACTGTGACATTTTTTACTTTAAATATACTCATTTTGAGAAACTTTGGCCAGCACAAACCACCTTTACTTAGAAATTCAAATATATGAGAAACCGAAAAAGGAATGGAAAAGACAAACTTGATGAAAACTTTTTTTCAGTAATTTATATTTCTCGTGAAGAAATCTACAACACAATGGCCCTATCACCATAACACTCAGAAGTATCAAGTTAAAAGTGGGAAAAGTAACACAACATTATACACATGAAAAATATTTACTGAAAAAAACTCAAAACAAGAAATGATTAACAGTAAATGTAAGTAACATTGCACTAAGATGAAAAGCAAAATGATTATATTTCCTTGCAATGGTAGACAAGTTAAGCCATACAACATACAAATGCAGTTTCAATATTGCCATTGGATGATACACACTACTTTAATAGAGCATTTTGTAAAATTCATAACAACTTAAAAAGTTCAAGACTGAAAGTAAAAATGTTCACCAAAAAAATGGTGAATAAATTCTGTCAATTTGTTCTATTCCTCATTGACATAACTTGCTTTGAACCTGGGCTTTGAAAAACTTCAAGAAGGAAGCAATGTCAAAGTGTTGACTACTTTTGCTTGGAGGGGGGCAGGGGGAGGAAGAGGGTCGATACAGTCATAACAGGTATTTAATGCATTGTCATATATGTAAAGACAAAACGATCATTTCTTTATCTAATTCCTTCATGGGATAAAATCCTTTTGCACAAAACAAATTTTCCATTTCAAGCAATCCAATACCTCAACAACAAAACAAGTCATGCAAACAATACGCTAATCCAATGAATCTAATTTTACTCATTTCTGTAATAAATATTTATACATCTTTGTAACTTGAGACTCTGGGTCCAATTAAATGGTTAAAAATGCCACCGACTATGTCACTGTTACATTTTTATTTGGCTAATCATAATCAATAGCTAAACAGAAAGATGGAATTGTCAAAAAACTGTAGTCCTGATATAATTCTTAAAGCTACTACTAAAGATCACATCTATACGTTAGGAATTTAGATCACATATCAGGAATTTAAAAGGAACAGAATAAGGGAACTGTCTTGTATTCTCTTTTTCTTCAAGGTGATATATCGGCAAGCGTCAAATATCCTAGAAATGTCATGAGAGATCCGAGGAAAACTAACAGAAAGTTGACATTGTCCACTAAAAATGATTTGAAAAACTCCAAAGCTTCGTGCAGCTAATTGCAGGCACACACCAAATGAGTTTAGAAAAAAGAAAAAAAAATTATTTCAAAAACTCAAGTAACAAGATTTCTATTATTCACATAAAAATTGTACAGTTAAGTTTGTAATCTTAAGGGAGTATAGCAACACTGTACCATTTACACACCTTCAGTGACAAAGGAGTACAAATAAAAGATTTCAGAATAATACAGTGACTCTAACAGAGATTTCTGAGGTATCCCTCAAATTGAATATTAAACTTTGTAATATTTACCATGATAACAGAATGAGCTTTTCTGTCATATGTTGTAAAAGGAAGAATCTCTGAATAAAGTACTACTTTTTAACATGTAAGCTCCTATAGTAGTGGTGGAAAAAAGGGGGGGGGGCAAAGCTATAGTATTCATTTGAAATTGTTATAAACTGCTTCAAGACCAAAAATGATTCATTCAGATTTGACCGATGCTGAACAGTCTTTTAGACTGAAAAGTCTTTTGACAGAGAAATGTGTGTCAAGACCAAACAATTCACTATTTTAGCCACCTGCTACTGACCATATAATAAATCTACCTGCTAGCATCAAATTCAAAGTAGCATTTTCTTTGAATTAATGCTTAAATGTGACATGCGTGTACTGGCAGATAAGCACAAGTACCTAATTCTTCTACTGGCAAACACCGAAATCCACTGGCTATTTAGCCAGTTATTAAAGAGCCTGAAATTTGCGGCCTGGTGTCTCAAGCCTTCGGTGTTTGTTATTTCATCCTTACAGACACAGATCAAACCAGGTATCTACTGATGCGTGGAATAAAGTGCAACAAAACATAAAACTAGCAAACTATTATTGAAACTTCATTGAGGTTGTCCAGAATTGGTAACAAATATTACTTCCATTCATTGTTTGACAGAATTTGAGAAACATTCAAGGTTATATCATACACCACTGATTATGGCACTTGGGGGGGGGGGTAGAAAGTAGCCCTTTTTACAAAGCATTTTACATGGCATTCAAATTTTTCTAACTCTCCCCCTCCCCCCTCCCCAAACAAACCGGTGCCTCATTGTCCATGTATTTCAATACCATATGAAAATCTAAAGATACAATGTCAATTGCATACAACAGAAAAATTATGACAGCTTTACTGTTTCAAAGGAGACTTTTCCGATATTAATAACTAACAAGCTTTGATAGTTTTGTGTGGTTTTATTGTTTTTAATAATGACGTCAAGATGTCTGTGCCAACATGTCTAAACATCAAAATAACTGGATTTGTAAATAAATGAATGCTACATAATGTTACATAACACTGAAACTAATTCCTATTTTTTTTGCCCTTTCACATGTAATAAAAAAAAAAAAATCAAAAATCAAAGGATTGTTGATAAACCAATTCCTTTTTAACAATAAACTGATAGACACACAGTCATTAGCATGGTAGTACCATGAGTTGATCAATTGGAATGTACTTTATTCCCCAATTTTAAAGAATAGTTCAAAGTAAATACAAGTTGGGGGGTTTTTTTTGTTCCTTATTTTTCTTTTTTTCTCATAATTATTCACGACATCCTAATTTTTAGACCTTCGTGCTTAAATATGACATCTCAAAGCACCCTCCTAACCTGATTTGTCAACATTACACGAAACTTTGCAAATGTTACCTTGAGTTGATCGCCCAGCGATATTTTTATAGCACCCTTTTATGTCATTATGTAACTTTGAATGAACAAAATAGTATGTCACAAGTCCCAAGACTTGCAAAATTTGTGTTAAAAGTTGAATTAAGGCTATACAGTCAAACCAGCTGATGTGTTTGTACAGTACATTTAAAACTGAAACGTAAGTACATTAATTACATTTTCCAACATTGTTTACTGTAACAAAAAATATGATTTTGAATCAGGTTTTGAGGTTTTGTAAAATTAATTTCATGATTATGTTAAGGCATTAACTGATCAACTCAAGGTATTGGATCGCGAGGTACGGATAGGCTCAAGGTACCTCATGGGAAGAAGGTTTGGATCAACCAAAAGCAACACCACAGGACATGCCTTCGACATGGAATTTTTTTTGTTTTCCTTTCGCTTTTGTATGAAAACCGTCCTAGCGATGACACCCACCTAACAAACAAAGATAACTTGTACTCTTTGGACTCTATGACATAACAAATAAGAACTCATCAACATATAGCCACGTGATGGGTAGATGAAGTTGTAAATATGTATATAGATATATTACAAGTCCTTCGTTGCCTCTCCACCCCTTCAGTCCTTGGGCCAGAGTGTCCTCATCATATTCTTCAATCTTTCAATCTCCTCCAGGCTGGCTGAATTCTCTGAGGTGTGTGTCTCGATTATGTATACATCTCTGTCATCGCAATCAGGTTCAACTCCCAGGGCTTTACAGATTTCAATTCCTTGCTTAGCACCTGCTTGATCCTATGAATGAGTATGACAGGGGGAAACAAACAAAAGAGCATATTTTAGAAAGATCTTATTTCTCATCTTGGGTCTAGTTTTAGTAATAAAAATAAAATAAAATTATAATATTTATTTACACATTGTGACACAATTTATGCATACGTCATTGTGAATATGATTATTATAATAGATACATATATATGTATAACTAATAAATATCAACAATATAGTCATCTTGTTATGGCTACTATGGGTATTATAGGCAATCCTTATACTGTAGGTTAAAAACAAACAATTTTGGGAGAAGCGGGGTACAGAAGTTGGCGAAACTTCTGAGACTTAAAGGTCTGCTGTATAGACCCAAACTATACCCAGCTATAATAGAATGTTTCTTGAGACATGTAATCCACCTGCCTTGGTCGTAAAATGACCTCTTTTTACCATTTAGTCTGCAACGCCTGCCACATATTTTTTCTTGTATGAGGGTCTTTGTGCGAACGCTGTATGATTAACTACACTGTAGACATGAACATATTTCCACACAGTGTTACCACAAAGAGCCTAATGGTGTTAAGAAGCTACGCAGGCTAATTGTAGAGTTTGAGGTCGATTTACGACCGTGGCAGGCCGATTACGTCATCACAAAACTTTCCTAGCTATAGCATGCTTTAATTGGAGACAATATAGCAGATCTTTAATGTCCGGATGGAAGCTAAAATTCAGTCATTTATTTAGTGGTGCAGCAATAAACTTCTGCATTAATGTTCATAAAAAAAAGTTTCCATCTTAAAGCAATAAATATGCTGTGAAAATCCATTTTCAAGACACTATTGTTGGGTGCAGTGCTAAGTCTAGATGTATTGAATAACTATCGACAGGAAGGGTTTCCATACCTCTGAACAAACCATTTAGTCAACTAGGATTCCATTACCATTTCAAATTCGTATATATTTGGTAAGTTTAAAGGGATGGGTGGTAAGTAAATGAAACTCCTCAATATTATAAACAAAAGGAAATATCAAACATGTGTAATGGAACAGTAAGAATTGTTAATACATATTTCATTTCTACACTGTCAAGAACTCAACGGTCAAGAACTCAACGGCGAGATAGATGAACGGACAGGCTGACAATAAACAGACAAACAAAAATACATACAGGTGGACAGAAGATATCTCTTGATTGCATTACCTGCTTATTAGCCACAACCACAAGGGGTACACCTTTCAGCCTTTGATCTGCCAAAAGTTTGGTCAATTCTTCCTTTGCAACTGTAAACCTGTCCTCGTCGATGGAATCCACAACAAAAATTAAGAGTTCAGTTCCTTGCAAGAAGTTTTCCCAGTATGAACGCACTCCTTCAGCTCCGCCAACTGAAATATGGCAAGGGGGATGTTGTGAAGTTAACTAAATACATGCTTACGCCTGTAGCAGGATGACCCATGAAGTTAGGGCAATCTTCAATAGTAACAATGTGACAGATTTCTTCTCGTCAAGAGCAATGCAATCAGCTGGCATAATTAAGCCTTAGCAGACAAAACAAAACTTAATAACTTCTGTCCAAAATACAATATGCAAATTAGGCTAGGCTAGGTACTGCATTTCCACTCTTCACAGATTTAGTATTGATGTTTGCTTTGGAGGCAAACACCTTTCTACAATGCGACACTATCAGAATGTCAAACCATACAGAAAAGAAAAATTGATTTTGCATAGGGAATCATTTATCCACTATCACATTACAAACTGATGTAAAAGCATGGTCAAGTTGATAAAGAAGTGTGACGATGTATAGCAGTTTTCTACACAGGAACTATGTTATTCAATGAGAGAAAAAATTCAAATGCTACGAAAACAAAATTTGAACATGAAATTATTCCCTTTTGTAGATGCTCCTACTGTACATCCATCCAGTTTTCCAGATGTTAAAAGTACCTCTAAAGTCTAAACCCTAATAAACACCTGGAATGATCCATAAGGACAATATTGATCAGTTACTGTATGGGTTTGGCAAAACATCTGGACAGCTATCACCAAAAAATTCAGTTCAAACAAGTCACATGATCATGCATAATTTATTACCTGTACAGTATAAGTGCATTGTAAGTTATTTCACTAATTCCAGAATGATGTGTTCAGTTGCCAGTAGCTCATCAGAGAGACCTTTAGTGTGTATCATACATGTATGTCAAAGTACTAACCCATAATCTTGTAATCTGTAATCGAATGATTTTCTTTGAAATATTCATTTATACTAGCTTTCAACATCATTTCCCTGGCAGACCCTACCAATGTAAATTTGCGAAGATTTGACAAATTTTTTAACATTTTAAATTGATTTACCTATATATAATTATCATTATTCTACCATATCATCAAAATTATGGAATTATTGATTTCTCATGTTAAATTACTCGATCCTAACTTTCATAGACAATAATCTTGTTGTCCAGACAAACAGCTGTTTGTTAAACAACTGTTAAGAGACAATCAGCAAAATTTCTTTCATGTCAATAACATTTTCCAAGAACTAAAACTATGTATCATGTTATGTACAGGCACAAAGAAGGTAAAACTACTCTACATGTATTATTGAACGGAACTTACCTTCCCAAATATTGAGAGCTACTCCTTCATTTTGGATGCTGATCACACTGAACCCATTTGTAGGTTGGAGTGCACTGGCAGAATCACCACTGTTCATATGCTGCAAAAGACTACTCTTTCCTGCTCCATCCAATCCCAATACCAAAACTCTCTTTTCTGGGGCTTCCTATATCAAAAATCAAATTTACAGAAGTGATAAGTACGAATAATCTTGAACAATACACAGCAAACCTTAAAAGCAGTTGTTTCTTCTAATTCCTTTGATAAAGGTATCAATGATCATCCAGGAGCAAACCAGAACAAACAATTACCAGTTGCTATTCTTTAAATTATTTGGGATATGGCTTGATAAAAAAGCCAGTAATCTATATCAAACCCCATCAACTTAACATCAGTCTCAACATATTGTGAGAAATACTTCGGTAAGAAGGTGAACTAGGTCTAGGGAAGGCCTAGATTTCAAGACATGAATTCTGCAAAAAAAATCCTACTACACCAGTGAGAAAATTTGTGTCTGCATTTTGCCCTTGGATTCCCTATGCTAATACACACATTAGTCTAGGCCATAGTCTAGTCTGAATAATCACTTTCTTAAATCCAAGAACTTTAAAAGCATCCAGATGGAAATTTGAAAATATGGTCACTGAACCACCTATGTCTAACTTTTGTCATATTTCCGGCTGACACTTGGTTTTGATATATTTATCTTGATGTTAAATTCTGTCAACGGTCTAAGTTAGCATTCTCTTCAATTTCTTAGGCTTATAATGCTGCTTACAGTTACACTACAGACATGACATAGCCTAGTATTAGGCTAGGCCAAACGTTAGGCTATTAATAACAACAGTTAACACTGTGCAAACATAAGACACTTTCACTGACGACAGAAAAATATAAGAAATCCCTTTCACTCTTGCATACCCTGAGCATTCTTTGCCGTTTCGCTATTTCATGAAGCCGATAAGCAACGTAGAGAGCCGATCCCGCAAAGCTAGCAACACCTAAAGCTAACCAAGTCTTTTTGTTGAAAACTATATCTTTTGCCCAAGACTCCCAGGAGAGCGCCATTTTGTGTGACACTAAATCGAAAATATCGTCACTAAGTAAGTTTTCAGCCTTGAATTCAGTTCAGTATTCAATTGCGAGCCTATGAACCGACAGTCACAGTCATGATCCAAGGGTCCTCAATGTTGAAGGGAAGTTGGCAGCCGGATCAATGATCTTGTCGAGACTTACATTGCCCATGCCCAAACTCAGTGGTCGATGCGAGGGGTGGGGGGGGGGTGGGTAACTCCTTGCACTTTTGGCGAGTAACATATCTTTCTGTTCAGCAATAGGTAATTGTTCTATGGTTGGGGCCACCGTTGACTTCTCTGCCCACAAGGACGACGCTACACAAGTCAATTAACAATCGACCAAGACTGCAGTTTCTTTACATGCACATTCGATTTGTAGTGATAAATTGTCGTTCCTTTGTCGTCACTGTCTTTCTTCATCCCCCCCCCCCCCTCAGAAATATAATGAGTTGTGGTATACGTGTATTGATCACGAAGGCTGAACCACTAGTCTACTGTCACTCATATCATTATTACTTCCTCTACACGGGGAGTCGGCTCCAAAGACCCCAGTATCGTATTCTCCGTTATACTATAGATAATGAGCCTGCCCCTGATAAGTATGGTACCCAAGAAAACTGTCCTTCATTTTAAAGCGTGAGTTATCCGGCCATGATTTCGCGGGACTGAGAGGGATTATCATTTTCACATTGCCAGAGGCAAATGCATCTCTCTTTATTTGTTTTTATGTAGTGAATTTGATCTCTGACGATTATCAGAGGTTTAACAATAGACTAAAAAGAGGTCAATATATGGAAACTTTCTCAAGTTTACGGAGTCACAATTTATGTAAATTTACATTATTGTAGTATTGACTTCAGCTAATGTTCCCCTTATTGTTAGCAGGTCATGCCACAACTTATAACAAGCCTTAATTCTACCCAACTTGGCACATCTCTTCTCTTGTTCCCCTCTTCCCCTCCACTCACCCCCTACCCAACGAACATGAGGGACAGATGGGTACTGTTTATCTCAACCGCGTACAATGCTGCTAGCTGAAATTGAAATTGAGCCATAGCGCCACCATTTCATCTTCACTCAAAATGGCTCCTGCACCAGTCGCTGTTTCACCGCTGATCAAGGTAAGGCTTTTTAAAATATAGTGTTTAAGTGCTTCGATGGGTTGTCGACGCAATCTGATTGTTTAATGCCGCATAAAGCTTTATAGTTGAGTCTTACTAACCATTTTGAGTCATAGCTTTACAAAGAATGCCTTGTACTAAAATGAGTGACACAACTCGCCTAACGTACAGTCGTCGTAAGATGCAGTGCTTTTATCATAGTGCCAAATAACATTAGGCTGAACATGCAATATGCAAACTTTACTGCATTGAATGATAAATGATGCATTGATTCTGATAAGACCATGACCAAAATGTGAGATGGTTTGCAACTTCTTTTTCGTGTTACTGTACTGTAGGTGTTCGCCCCTCATATAATATTAGCTCCCATTGTGTCCTACCCTATATTGGATCTAGGCTAGGTTTCAATACTGGTTTCAATACCAGCTACCACAATGATTGTCATCATAGTACTGAATGTCTAGCGTTATCCAGATAAATTTCACTGTTACTTAGTGTTACCCGTTACTGTTAGGGTTAGAACTTTCTTTATAACTTCCATGAGAAGTACTGTAACTATGTATAGAAACATTTTACTATGTACCACTTTGTTGCGCTGGACATTATCCCCAATAAGTATAATGCTGATTTTCTCTTCCATAAAACTATAGGTAATATTCAATATTTTGGTATTGCTAATTTGGCCATCAAAACAAAAACAAATAAACATTTTAAGGTATTGCTTGAACGTTGACTTTCATTTACTTCACTTGAAACCTGGGGTTTTATTTTGGAATATTTGATGGTAAAAATGGGAAAGCATTCCTTAGGCTAAGTGTAAGCGATTTATTCTTGAAATCACTTTGCAAGCCACTTGTGAGAATTATAGTGCTACCTTTCATACTCTTCTTTCATTCACAGTTTGGAAGGTATTCTGCCCTTCTCCTTGGAATTGCCTATGGATCAAGACATCATAGTAAGCATCTTTTCTCACTGTAACCTCTGACCCATAACCATTAAACTGCATTATTCATTACAGTAGATTATAACTATGGCCTGGTCATAATTGTGTCACTTAAAGCAAGCAAGTTGTTCATTTTTATTGAGACGTAAGGGTTTGTCGATGCAGATTCTAAAATATGACCACATTCACCATAAAAGAAGGCTGACTTTATTTGGGAGATATCAGTTTTAATATTCATGTACAGCTTACGAGTGAAGACAAAAACAAGTGCTTAGTGAAAGGCTGCATATGTTCCTGACCTCACAACCATCCCCCCCCCCCCACGCGCCCCACACAATGAGATTATTGAACATGTTATCACAGAAATGACTTGAGATTTCCAAAGCATCTTTTGGCAATTTTGAGCCTTGCTAATGGGCAAAGAAGTATACTGTAGTACTGTACTCACGAGTGAGTCCTATCGTAATATCTATCTTGGAAGTCATTCTTGGAGTTGTCTTTCATTCTTTGCAGAATCTTTACAGAAGAAAGAAGATGGTATATTAGTCAGGAAAGAACAAGCCAAAGCTGTAGAGGAAAAGAAAAAGGTTGCTGCTGAAGCAGGTATGATCTATCGTAATGCAGTAAAAGTATGCACCACTCACAGCGTCAATTTAACATGCTTATATTAGCCATATTTGGATCTGAATGACATAGATCATGTACAATGCACAGGAATCATCCATACAAAACATGTTACCTTTTGGTGGCTTTATTACCGCATTACTGTATTCACAGAGGCAAATCCAGGGGGGGGGGGAGGGCCCACAAATTTTAAATTTAGCTGCACATAAAAGTTTGCTCAATAAAAGATACATAATGTAAAACTTGAGCGTGCTCTGCATGCAGGCGTTCCTTACCATTAAATGCTGATATTTTTTACCAGTACTCATTTCAAAATCTACCGATACTTGTCTTCCTGGCCTACTCTTCGGAGAAACTCCAGGATCTGGCCACGGAGCCATATGTACCAGACAAATACCTGCCCCCCCCCCCGAATGAGAAGGACACAGATGTACCTTGCACAGGAATCATATCTTTAATTGTTTTTCTTCATCCTTGACCATCTTTACAACAAAAGCAGTACTCACTATAAATTCTGTAGAAACAATATATATTTAAGGTCATCTGACTGCTAACGACATTCATGCAATAAACTGCCGGCAAAGCCAATGACACTGATAATGCAGCTTTCACCATCGGTAGCCATCCGTTATTCAGTAAAATGCCGCCCGCCAGGGATCCCTCGAAAATGACGATATGGACAGCTCAAAACGCTACAGTGAGGTTTTGCTTGTGCAAGATGATGCAAGATTGACATCTACATAATGTCAAACGTTAACCTGTAACCAGCAAAACTGTATATCAGGTGGCCCCAATAACTGTGATTGAGAGAATAGAGATTAGAGAGAGTAGAGATTGAGAGGATAGAGATTGATAGAATAGACATTGAGAGAGTATAAATTGAGAGCAAAGAGAATAGAGATTGAGAGATAGCGATTGAGAGAATTGACATTGATAGAGTATAAATTGAGAGCAAAGAGAATAGACAGTGAGAGATAGAGATTGAGGGAATAGAAATAGAGAGGGTCGATGGTCATAAATCATTTGATATATATTAGTTTGTC
>KN885281.1:38214-49066 GCA_000934455.1 Apostichopus parvimensis
CCTGCACTAACTAGGCCCTACTCCTGCACTAACCAGGCCCTACTCCTGCACTAACCAGGCCCCATCCCTGCACTAACTAGGCCCTACTGCACTAACTAGGCCTTATCCCTGCACTAGCTAGGCCCTACTCCTGCACTAACTAGGCCCTACTCCTGAACTCACTAGGCCCTCCCTACTACTGCACTAAGTAGGCCCGTTCCAAGCTGCCAAACTATTTGTGAGTGTAGCCTGTGTTTTGGCATGTGTCCAATTTACTCAATAATGAACAGGAACTTATCAATTGGATTGCTGAAGTTTTCGGTAACTAAAATACATACATACATATCCGTGTACCCGTAGATCTACAGTATATTATTATTTTCAAGTTCATCCTAGGATTGTAACTATTTAGTTCCTGAAGTTCATATCTACAGTAGAGTGTCTACTGATCCAAAGTTTCAACCCAATTTATTAGTGCAATTCTTTTTCCGTATGTCTGCCATACTTAGGTTTTAATTGTTTCTGTCCACTGAGCATGAAGTGCACTGGAGAAATGTGTCGTCAATTATTTCATTCCGTGTTTTTTATAGAATGGCCATTTGCAGCACTGGTTCCTTTCGATGTTCTTTGGTTATACTGGTTTTAAAATTCAGCCGAAAACCGTGCAGCCTTAGGACTGTAGCCTTCTGAGTCTGCCATTTTTATGTACTGTATTTTTTCACGAGAAGTTAAATTTAATCAGTCAACAAATCTTCTGAATGTGGTAAATAAAAAATAAAAATTTGTTACCTGTAGATTTGTCCTCTTTCATGCCTTCCTTAAATTAGTGATTGGATAGATTACAGTCAAGTGGTTTTGCCAAAGTTAAAACTTCATTATTAACTTTATTCCTCTTCTCCCTGTCTCCTACTTTATACATGTATATCCAATCCACTCGACCTAGCCTATATAAAAGCTGGTAACATTTTTTGCACTGCGCCCGCAATCACCACTGCCATCTTTCCTTCCAAATCTATCATTTCCTGGGAATACTTTAGTTTTCAAATCTTGTGTAGTTGTTTTGAAGGCTCTAAACTGTTGTCGCAAATGAAATAGTATGGTTACTGTGCACAAAAACTAACTGCACATCCTTTGCACTTGTGTAGCAGTTTGCATAGCATAGCATAGCATTTTGCAATGAGGTACCAGATAAATTATTCATTGCATTCCATATGAGCTCTCTATCAGTCATTGAACTTTAGACCATGTAGTCATTTACAGTACTTGAACTGCATGAAATAGCAACAATAATGATGAAAACATATTACTGTACATAATTAGACAATCTGTTGAACTGTTTATCAAATGCAACATACTGTACAATATGTATATTGTGGATTATGGACTCTTTTTTTTTTTTGAGTAACAAATTTTTCATTTTCACAAGATGGTAAATTATACTAACTTATCGTGCAGTACATACTACATAGATTTAATATTTCATCAAGAATTGTGCTTTGCCTGGATGTTGGCTACTTCATTATTTAATTTAAAATATCATTTTTAATTGACTTCATTGCATCAATCAATTTGAATAATGAAATTGAATTTCCCAATTACAGTCAAGTAGATGCAAACAATAAATTAGCAATACTTTTGTGACTGTTAGTTTTTATTCAGTTTTAGTTTTGACTTCTCATCGGTCCCTCATTTTTACTAAGAAATAAAACTAAAATATTGCAGCTGGGCAAACTAGTCTTTGAACTTACTGTACACTGTGAGTTACCAGTTTGATCGTTACTAATATCGCTGGCGCTTGTTACGTTGATGTGGCAGTTTACGTATTATCACTACAGTAGTGTACAGTAGTGCAACCCTGCCTGTACTTGTAATTAACCTTGATTTGCAAACTGTCCAAACTCGAGCACACACATGGATAACCAATTTTTGCAATTGTTGCTACTGTACATGCTGGAGCCTTGTAGGTTTGAGCAACTTAAAAGTGCAGGAAAATAATTATTCTTATTATTGACTGCGGAAAAGTAGAAATGCCGTGGTCGCCTGATTGCACGCAATCTGTGAATTTGTTTTTAATATTAATGCTTCATTTACCTGTTTGAAATTTTATGCACTGTTAGGCCTTACTAATATTTTACTGTTCAAGACAATAGGCATTGGTAGGTCTTGTACAGTTTACTGTTTACAGTATGTGCAGCACAGTGATAGCTTTGCACCTTGGTATTCATTTGCCCGTGGGGAAATTTTACTTTCTGGATTTACAAATATTATAGGAATCCATTGTAATGCTTGAAAACATTTTCTGCACAGTTAGGCCTTACTAATATTTACTGTTCAAGACAATTTAGGCATTGGTAGATCTTGTACAGTTTACGGTTACAGTATGTGCAGCACAGTGATAGCTTGCACCTTAGTATTCATTTGCCCATGGGTGGGGAAATTTTACTTTCTGGATTTACAAATATTATAGATATCCATTGTAATGCTTGAAAACTTTTTGTGGTTGACATTGTTCTTAAGCAAGTATTAAAAGTGACATTGAATGGGATCGGGAGAGTGAGAGAAAGGGGGGGGAGGGAGTTTAAGGGCTTAAATGAGACACAAGCCTTATAGAACTATTGTAATTGGTCTATTTGTTAGAGTAAATGTGTGAACAACTTTCCAAAACAGCAAAGAACTTTTTTGAGGGGAGGTTTCACACTTTTCTTCACACACAAGGCTGAAGACTTGATCGATGACATCATTGAGCCACATGTGCTTCAATGTTTTGTTCAGTACTTTTGTTATGTTTTTCATGATCGATAACATTGTTTTTCTTCTTTCATTAATGGAGATGGGTTTTGCAAATGCCGAATCTATAATGTTGAACTTCTTAACATGACCTGATCATGAGATTGGTTTCATTGTCATTTGTGCTCATATTCTTCCTTGAAAATATGAAAAGAAAAACAATAAATGAAAGTCAAAGGTTTTAGGATCTAGTGGCACTATGACATCACAGCTAAGTTACAAAATGACAGCGGTTGACAAAACGTTTAAACGTTTCTCCCAAATTGAATAAGATTTGTCTGAAAGTACCATAGCTGTTGGGGGAGAAGAACGGGTGGGAGGGGGAGGGAGATGAGAGGGTAGGGACAGGGGAGGGAGTTGGGAGGGGAGGGAGATGGGGGAAGGAGGGGAATTCAGTACAAAGCTGTCTTTTATAACTAAAGATGGTGATTGGTTTACTGTCTCCTCTAAAGATCCTCTAAATTGATGTGCAATACTGAGGTATTACTCAGCACAACCACATTGACTATTTGTTCAACTAACAAAACAATAAGTGGTTGCATTGTGTAATGTGTATCTGTAGCACTGTAGTACTTTACACACCTGGACATAGTAATAGGTTCCACCCTTCAGTAAAACTATTAACTGTGTGTATTTAAGTATCATACAACACCTAAAATCTGGTCATTTGATTGGTCAATTGCTCGTTGATTGCATGCAAAATCCGCTCTATTCCACTCTATGAAATAGAACCATGGGTTATACTTTTTTGGTAGCACTTTTTTCAATGGTAAGAGAGCAGAGAAACCTGTCTGTTCAAAACAATCTGTTGCATGAGTGCATTTTACCCATCTTAATATAATATGTTGTATAAAACAAATAATGAATGGTTTCCATTCGTGCAATAGTGCAAATATTTCATTCGTTGAAAGATGTAATTTGTTCCATTCAACTCGGCTGCGCCTGGTTGAATGGAACATCCCATCTTTCAACTCATGAAATATTTGCACTATTGCACTCATAACCATTCATTATTTGTATACTATTGCTACATATATGATAGTGTGTACAACACATGGATTACTCTTCATTTAGGAAGGAGTGTTGACACCATAAGTCTATCACAGAAATGTGATCATAATTTGCTGAAGAGTGGTTTGACCCTTTTTGGAAGAGCTTCACTGATATTACTCTGACCCCTGAACAATTTGTTGGAATGTTCTCTGTTGTTTTGCCCACACTGAGTGTTGCCTAGCAACAAAAAAACAGTGAATAAATTTGTGGCAACAAGAAGTTATTTCTCTGTATAGATCTGTACATGTACTGTTATGATACTGGTAAGAGTTTCTGATACACAGGGATGCCACACATACAGCATACCTAGTTGTGCATGTTGCATGATTTTAATAGTAGAGCTGTCCTTGTAAGAAAATCAGTTGTTTTGATCAGGGAGTAAAGTAAGTAACTCAGGTACCAGGTTCTACTATGTAAAAGGAGGTACTGTTGTGTTATTTAACACTTTCACTTTGCTTTGCATCTAACCTACAGCAGAGCTTTGGTTGTAGCCCACTTTGTGAGAAACTTTCTTTTATCATCTTGGAAATTATGTTCTCATAGCCCAAGGTCATAATTTGACTCCACATTAGACATTATTATGCTCATAAGATCTTGTCCAACGTTGCATGGAAATGACAAGTCACAGACGGTATATAACACACAGTATGTATAGGGAAAGTTGACTAACAGAGAAGCTCATTGAAAAATAGCCTAGAACAGCCACCACGTTACATGAACTGGGGATGCAAGAGAAATAGCAGTTCATTGCCTACGAAACCCTCCACCAGTTCTGCCTCTGTAAAGCATCAGGCCAAGTTTACCTTGCCTATTGGCTACTGCTGTACGGTGCTGACGAATAGTTTATTTATATCACATCGCAGAGGCTATTATGCGTCTGAAGATATTTCAATTAGGTATTAAGATACAGTATAGTACAGTACATCCATTTTTACTGACGGGCACAAGTCAAGCAACCTCTGCTCTGTGCAAGCATTATAGTGAAAATCCCTTACTCTGCCCAATATTGTTATAGCACATTTTTTGAGAATCAGATAATATTTTCGTATAGCTTTTGGTGCCCATATTTTGCACAACTGAATCAATAACCCCACTGGAAAAAAAAAAGAATAAAAAGAAGAAAGGTTTATAAATATTATAAAAGATTACCCTATCCTGTTGAGACCCATTCAGGAAGACCAAATATCTAGAGGCCTCAAGTTTGACAGTTTTGGTCTTGAAAATGAGTGCATGGAATGCCTGAGGAGGGAAGATATTCATTTAGTTGTTGATATACCAGTAGAGCCCTGTTGATGTAGGCTGATATCCATATAGTGTTGTCCACTAGTGTTGATGTGAAATTGGCACCTTTGTTTATACCATAAAGATGCCTTTCTACTGTACTCCTTCAGCTGTGTTGATTCATCTTGGCTGCTTTTGACCGTGACAGACCCACAGAATATTCGTTTCCGATTTAGCCTGTTAAATCATCCGTAAGTCTACTCTATAATACAGTCCAGGTACAGGACGTTATATCTGTATGACAGAAAGACCTACAAGTCTTATCAGTGTTAACCCAGTTTGTTGGTCATGCACTACTACTCCTCAGAATGAATATCCATGCACATTTACAGTACATGTACATTTGTTGTATGTACTGTACAGAGATGTAACATGTACAGATAAACAGCAGAAAACAGCATTACATAGTCATAGAGTCTGCCTGTGTACTCACATACGTTTTTCTAATGTACAGAGATGTAACATGTAGACAACAGCATTACAGAGTCACAGAGAGTCTGCATGTGTATTCACATGTAACGTTTATGTACATGTACAGTACAGAGATGTAATTACAGAGTCGTGCAGAGAGAGGGGTGAAGGTGGCAGTCTGGCAGAAGATCTATAATTATTGAAATCAACTATGTAAGAAGAAGACATGAACACACAGGATACTGTACAGGTACAGTTGTCCTTCACTGTGTATCCTTCTATTCCTACCCACCATTTTCCTTCCCTTTCTGATTACCACCACACTGTTATGTACCTACAGTACAGTATATATACATTAAGCTACAGTAAGCCTGTACTGTCTTATTAGTGATAGGATACAGTACATCTCATCAAAGCAGCAAATGTTCTCTAATGTACTGTCTGCTATACATGTACACGTACAGGATAGTGATTAAGTTTAAAGAGCAAGGGTTCAGTTTAGTCTAGGAATTGGCAACCATCATACAATGCTTTTTCCAATGCCACAGTACAGTGCCAGTGTGGATACCATATCTGAGGTCTAATTATGAACTTACCCAGGAACTGACTGACTGACTGACTGACTGACTGACTGACTGACTGACTGACTGACTGACTGACTGACTGACTGACTGACTGACTGACTAGAGATAATGATATCAAGTACGTGCTGAAGTAGGAAATGTTCATTTATGGTGAAGGTCTAGAACTGTAGCTTTGATGTGAGGAATAGTTGGGTTACTTTAAAGAGACTACTGTTTTCGCAAATTTTATCCTATACGTAGTCTGTGATGGAAACATTTCACACGTTATGTAACCCAAAAGTTACCCAGTAAGATACAGCCAGGTCATTGTGAGTGGTAAGGTAACATTGGTCACCTGCTAAAGCTGAATTAAATAGTAAATTTTATTGATTTGATTTGATTTTAAATGCATCAATCAATAAAAAACATATGAGAAGTCAATCAAACTATGATCACATTATTATCAAAATGCAGTATCACACCCCTGCCAAGTTTTGTTTTTCCAAGTGAACAGTAAGTGATAACAAATTTCCATTCATGTATGATTCTGAAAGCTTTGTCAGCCAGACGCTTTAAATTGTTATTGTTATTTATAGTCACACAAATAGCTTAGCAAATTGGACATTTTGGATTGCTTTTACTCTTATTATTAGGAACTAAATTGTGAGTAGCCAAGCTACAGTAATAAACTGCATTGCTATGAGATATTAGTATCCAGAGAGACTTATCAAAAAGTTATCGCATACTGTACGTTAATAATGCACAAATTATGCTGCTACAATAAGTCAAGTACTGATGTGAAAGGCACATGAAGTATTTCAGTACATATTTTTTTTCTAATTTTTTTCATTATTAATACAGGACAGAATTGCCTTGTTAGTTCTTGGTCACAGTTTCTCTTTCAATATCTTGTCGAAAATGCAAATTTGTACACTTACGCATGTACAGATAGATCCACAGACAGACAGACCATAAACGAAACTGTTTGCACAATAGGATACTGTACTTGTACATTATGTGTGTGTGTACAGTATGTATATAAGTGTATGTGTGACATATTGACCCCATTATACAGTTTTGACATGACAATAGTCACTCCTGGTTTAGTGCTCGAATTGTTAGTCAATAATTTAAAGAAGAAATGTGTATGATTCTCAGTAATAAAGATATGATAGTGATTAGGGTTGTGCGGGATCCCGGTAGTCAAGTGAATCCCGGTATCCCGATCCCGGTATTGACTAATCCCGATCACAAAGCAATGTGTAAATACTACCGGTAGTGGGAAAACAACTGGTTATTACATTCGTTTCGGTATCATTCCCGGGAATCCCGGACATAATAAAAATATCTACGTGTTACTATTTGAAATAAAGAAAACAAAACACGATTTTTTCTGGTTTCTGTGTTCTTAGTTTGAATAATATCTGACCAATTTACGTACTGGCCTAGACCTATATATATTAACGAATCAACTTTTCACGTAGTAATTTGCACCTAGGCTACACCAAATATCGAACGTTACTTGCGCTCCGCATGTTACGGGACCTCAAAGTTATTCTGAAATTTTCGTTATTTATTCTTCCTTCAAACGATGATTGTCAAGGTTCCCATGTACAAAATCTTACTCTTATGCATTTCACCTCATTTTGTTATAATAATTATAACGATTTAATAAATTTTGAACCAAAACCGCAGGGAGTATATCCAGTTTAAATCCATCTTCGCACGGGACTGTATATTATTATAGCCTAGGGTACGGTACAGGTACACACAGCAGTTCAGTACTTGAGATTTGATGATGTAATGAAATGGATTCGTTTATTAATGCGGGAGGTTCCACGATGTCATTTATATTTATCTTTCGCTACTTTTTTAATTTTTAAGATCTTTTGTACGAAAGATTGATATTGTACGTATTGAAAGTATATTTTCTGGAGTAAACAAAAGCCGATTAATGATATAAATAATCCCGTATTTACGTAACCCCTATTTTATATTCTTATTGTCTGAAGTTCCAAACACGTGGTGACTTGTTGATAGTTAAAAACTTTTCATTGTGAACTTTTGAACTTGAAGGGGTTGCCCTATTCCAATATCATGGAATAGTGGGGAACTCCCAATTTATGTTTGTGTACGGATTACAAGTTTAATCCACGTGCGAACGTGTTAATCTAATATCGTACGTCGAGTATGAATGAAGGATGGTGTGGGTTGCTTTTTTCCAAGGTTTGTGCTTTTCTTTTTGGAAGTGTATGTTAAAAAACAAAGGCCCTAATATAGCGTGTTATTTTTTTATTTTTTTTTTATGAACGTGCATGTAAGAGTATGTACATAGCCTAGGCTATGCATATTGAATGTATGACATTGACAGTCTCGTAACTAAGTGCTTTGAACCGTAGATGAAAGTTGTGGAAAATACCGGTTGTAGTTACGATACCGGGATTCATGTTGCAACACTACCGGTTGTGTGAAATCCGACTACCGCACAACGCTAATAGTGATGATCTACAGTAGAAACTGGTATGGATCGAAAATGTGTCACTGATCATGAGATAAAAACTCTCCCAAACTCTTCACATTATTGAGATTACAGAATTTAACTCCCTATTTATATCTCATCCATAAATATACTTGAAAATGAAACCCTTGATCAGTTTGATGTTATAAGTTTTCAAAGTGTTGAGGGATTCATTACGTTATTGCCATTATTTATTACGTTATTGGGTAAAACAAGAAGGAGGGCAGTATACTGGAATGGGCTGATCTCTGGGAGAGTACAGTGCTGGAAAGGTCACCGAGAGCTCTGAACACAGCAGAGCAAGCGTGCAGTTATTGTGAGGAGACAGGTATATCGTCGTTTGTAAATATCAAAGCCAAGTGAGGTTTGGGGTATTTCTAGATTGATTCCACTACCTATAGATTTTGACCAAAGGACCATTAAGTTTGGTGACTGAATGGCAAACTCCAGACACAATGCAGTATGATCAGTAGAATTTAATACTAAATAGTGTGTAAGCCTTTGGAATGGTACAGTATGTTAAGCATGAAGATCTGACCATGACTTAAGGCTCATTTAAGAGAATTTGCTAGAAATTTGTATCAGTACTGGGTGTAATTGTAGAGAGCTCATGGACATGTACAGTAAATTAAAAGTGTTGTTATTTGATAAATAAATATATCTCAAAGTTGTGTGATCTTAGTGACTAATGTTAGCACCTGCCTACCCTGCCTTATGTGAGTTCTACTGTACTTTTCTTAGCAATTACTGAATGGTATTATTTATAAAGGTTTTTTTCTCATAAACTTGACAATGGGTTAATATGTATCTTTCTATAAAGTACAGTAAGGTGTCTACATTGACAGGTGGCACATACAAATTTACACACATGACTATGACAATACTTTACCGAAACTTGCCAAAAAAGGAACAAATAAGGGTTCTAAGTCTACTTTTCACCCTTCTGTTTTTTATTTTTTTTATTTCTGTTATTGTAAATGAATATCAGTCAAGTGTTGACTGAGACATTTGAGTGGTTTTGTGTTCTTAACATACTACAGCACTACTCCAGATTGTTACTGTGTGTTTCCAAGTACATCATAGAACTGTATTGAAACTCATGTGACAAGATCAGACTCTCACACTGTAGTGACTGACTGAAATACAGTAGAAATCTGCTAGCACTTCAACATTATGTAAGAGTTGCAGTACTACGGAATTATTAATTATCACCACTTCATGAATGTCAACTAGGATGTAACAATGTCTGAAGTGAGTTGAATTCATCAATGTGGTGATGTGTGTATCTGATCAAGACTCTCTTTTCACTGTGTGTAACACAATAAAACCCACTTGTTTTGTCATCCAAATTTGGTAGCGTTCATGTTAGATAGAGGTACACACGTGTGTAGTAGCCAAGGGTAGATTGTTATAGTGTGGGTGATGTTACATGCGCTTTGTATTCACTGCAGTCATAGTTTATTATTTTTGTATCTTACCCAGCTATCGTGACAGTACAAGGTACAAAGTTCTGTTCATGTCTGTTTGTGCTATGTGCTCTATTTACACTGCTTCATACAGGTTAGAGACTTGACAAAATGGAACGAGCCGAAAGAACAAGCCCAAATTATAATACAAACAAGGCCTGATCTAAATGAATGAATCAAAGGTGTGGTACAGTATCAAGACAGATAAAAAGAAACATTGCAAGCAAACATTCGCAATTTACTTCGTTCCCCGCTTACATGACTCCCCACAACATTAGCACCACATTCTACTGTGTCTAGTATGCCCTGGTAATCTTTTTCGAAAGATTTGAATCCACTACGAAAACGCATGAGTAAACACTTTGGATGGTAGAATGAGAAGGAGGGCATTGACCGCAAGTGGCCGGTCACTGAGGGTGCACAGTGTTAAAAGATTACCAGGGCATACTAGACACGGTAGAATGTGGTGCTAATGTTGTGGGGAGACAGGTAAGCGGGTCACTCGTAAATATATAAACCAGTAAGTTTTATCATGCGCTCATTAAGACACTAACCGTTGGTTGTTTGCTATATTGATTTTGTAGAAGTTTTGGAAAGAAGCTAGAAACTTGCTATACTTGTTGATTTATCTTCTGTGATATTTTATCTCATGTGATGACCACCGAGAGAAAGTTTCACAAACTTAATGATTTTCACAAATGTTTGGTTCTGTCAGTTGGCAATTCAATATCACAGAACACCAGTCTGATTTATCCTCCCTGCCTCTCCTTCCCCTCAGCCCCCCCCCCCCCCCC
>KN885282.1:877-18254 GCA_000934455.1 Apostichopus parvimensis
ATTGAGGGGGGGGGGGGGGGGGGGGGGGGGGGGGGTGGGTGTTAGGGGTAGTATTAGCCTTCCATGGTTAAGTTTTTTCACAATATAGTTTTGGCAATTCCTTTTCTTTACATTGTAGTTGGTATGTTTTAAGTCTCCAAAGTGTAGATGTAAAATGAATGTGTAAGATAGTTTAGGAGGGGAGTGGGGGGTGGGGAATGGTTTTGTCAAGTCTCCACTTTCAAATAGAGACATACACCAATAGAGAGCATGAACTGTGGATGTCGCTTGTTTAATTAATATTTCTCATCGCAAAACAAGTTTAATTAGAAAAGATTTCTTGCAGGGTGTTAAAACAGTTAATTTTCAGGCTTGCCAAAGGGATATACTGGTAAATGATAATGTGGGTGCAGTCAGTAAAAATAGAAGTTTCAATGGTCACAGGAAGGGTGTGGGATGGGGGAATGGGTGGACAGGACGAGGGCATTTCGTGCAGTAGATATATATGTAGATCAGTTGTGTATGCACATATGAGAGTAGATATGTATGATAGTACAAGCAGATCAGGTGTAGGATCTCAAGGATGACCGAACTTTGGGAGAATTTTATAAGGATCACCACAGGGGTAAAAAGCTGTGCCTAGTTGGGGTAATAGATCTAGATGAAGTATTATTATATGGGTATTTACAGGGAGAAGAAGATCTATTTATGGTAATTTAATAGGCAACCACAGGTCGTGAAGATGACATGACAACCTATCTAGCATGAACAACTGGCACAATAATGGAAATAAGCAATCTCATTTATGTATCACTGTTCACAAATTTTTGAAGGACTGGTAGTGGGGCCTGGGGGGGTGGAGGGGGATGTCAAATTGGCCTTGTATTATCAAAGTAGATTCTCTTTTGGAAGACACTGGTCTTTAAACCAACTGAAATACAATTGCTATAAATCCACCCTCTTTCATAATATAAACTGGAGAAGTACAATACTAGTTGAATGGAGGTAGGATATTTATTTTAAACAATTCTTTTTTACATTTTTCTTCTTCTGTGTCTTTTACATGTTAGTCACTATGTCGGTGCCTTGAAGGGTGGGAAGAGGATGGGGGGGGGTCCAAGGCCTTTAGTTTTTTTCATTTTCATATCTTGTAGAAAAAGTGTGGCCGTGTTACTCCAAAGGAACTCTTGTGTTACTGAGTTAGCCGGCTTGTATCCCAGTAAACAGAAAATTTCTACTAAATAGTCTGCCATTTCCTTTCGGCTAATTCGAGATGAACTGAGCATATAAATTAAAAGAGTTCTTTTCTTAGAGCTACAGTTTGGTTTGTGGGTTGATATTTTGCTCACATTCTTTTTTGTAATTTGGATACATAACTTTTTATTCAAATCACTTGTATTGTACTTTATACTTTTTTTCTCTCCCATTTGTATAGTTTTCCATTGTTGTTTTTACATATTTTTTACCCTTTCTCAATGAGGACCTTAATTATAGATATAAGTCACATTCACTGAGTCTCATACCCTCAGCGTAATGAAGTTTAAAATATACAAATAAGATAGTTAAAGAAAAAAAACATTCAGTTGTCAACTTGTTTATTTGTTGAGGTTTAGTGGTGATCTCAGCTATGAACAGTTTCTTGACTTTACCTGGTAAAATACTTGTGGCTTCTATACAATGCTGCTGATATATTGTTAAATTGAAAGAGAGGGAGGGAGGGATGGATGGATGGAGGGAGAAAGGGTGTCTAAGCCTAGCTATTGTAACCTTCAAGGCATGCAGTCAGGCTGATAATTATGTCACACTTTTAAAGAATTAATGTGGTAGCGGGATTAGGCCAGATGTATAGATATGTTAGGGTGTACGCATATAAAGCAGGGGGTCCGGGTTCGAATTCCGGTGGAGGTTGGAAGTTTCTTCACTGTTTTGGATTTTCCAACTCACTACGATTTCAATTACATATATATATATATATATATATAACAAAGATTCAATAGTTCCATTCCTGCTGCTAAGAGTGCTCAGTATGTACAGGAAAAGTAATAACTACAAAAAGGAAATTAACATACAAAATTCATACTGTTTGATTGGTAAAAAAAAACATGTGGTACTGTAGGATCAGGAAGACCATATTTTAGTTTTGATTATAAATGGTACAGTAGTTGATTCATTTTAAATGGCTAAATGCACATTTAGGAGGGCTGAGTAAATGCTGAGTACAATTCAATGTGTTTGAACCTTTCACAATTGTATGGTACATTCTCAGAATTACCGGTACATTCTCACCAATATTGTCATTTTTGACATGCAACGCAGCCTTTTGGACAACAGTCACAACACCATAGGTACAGAGCAACTTACAGTCTATTTTGCCAATAGTGTGAATTTTCACACATTGTGGTACCAGGTACTGGGTATCCCTACGATCTGCACATGTATTCAACCAAAGCACAAAGTGTGAAGTTTGACACAGTGAAATATCTCCTAAACATAAATGTGTGTGCGTGTGCGTGCATGTATGGGTGCATGTATATATGGTGCATGTATTAATTTGGCCAGGTCATTTGTAGCTTAGACCTGAAGATTGTGAGAAAAAGTGTGGATGGAATAGTAAGTTGGCCTTACTAGATATTCACCAACATGAACATTTTTCGGAGGCCATACCCTGGAACATGACTGGGCCTAACATTTGACTGTACATTTGAATTATCTCCTAAATGTAAATTTATATTGATATTAACCCTGAACTGAATAAAAGCAAAAGAGTTGCTATGGCACCATGTACAGTAAATGAGCTCCTGTTGTGTTTATCAAACCAACCTATACTTTACCCTTGAAAGATGGAGAACCAGTGTCAAATTTTTCACTGGTTGGATTGTTTGCGAAGAAAAGGTAGAAATATTTCAACAATTTTCCAGTGAATCCGTTTGGCCAAGGTCAGATGATGTAGTTGAGTGTATCTTGTAAAGATTCCTTTGTTTTCCGTGACCGTTATAACAAGTGCCTTTGTACTCATTTTTTTTGTTTTATTATAATTTTTGCATTTAAACAATTTTCATGGTTATGTTTGACAAATTATAAAGTGAATAAACCTGTCAGTGTATTGGCATGAGCTTTTTTTTACATATTCAACCATAATATGCTAATTAGCGCCATAGTAACATTGATTACCTACTGTACCTCAACCGATGAATTATGAGATATCTTTGCCTCAAGCTTGTCTAATTTTCATGGACTAAATATTAAAGAGGTTGATCAAAACATCAACCATTGTTATATTTCAGGTGGATTTACTGTCAAGTCCGAGAGTGTCAATCCACAACCAATACTGGACAGAAGCTAGGTTCCCTGTTGTTTATAACCTCACAAGGAACCAGATTGTTTTGCCTTGTTGCTGAGTGGAGGTGTCATTTTTCTGGTTTGCAAATTGGAAACTGGTTCTGTTCCTTCAATGGTTGATGGTTTCAAAACAACTTCATTCAACCATGGAGCTATAAATGATTCAACATAGCTGCACTGCAGTGACAATGATGAGTGGGGTATATGAGAATGTCTTGTCTTTCAGACGACTGGACGTTAAGTAGGGGTTCCAGAAGCAGGCATGTGGGGGGGGGGGGTGCAACACCATGGTCGTATGAATATGGTGTTAAATGAGCTTTTCTTGGCTTCCAATAAACCCCTTTGGAAATACTAAAGATAACCCTAATTTAACCTGTTATAGTGTTCCATACATTGTTAGTCACCTAAACGTGGGAGATGCTTCGTCATCAAATTGAGCAGGACGAGTTTCCAGAATTCGGCACCGTAATAGAGTCACTGTAATTGGTTTAATGAAAATGTTATAATGGGAAAACAAAGAGACCCAATACTGTAGCTAAATATGTACAAAGAAAGTATAATAAATGGATGCAATACCATGGTATGGAGAACTATACAAAAAGGTTGTTTTTTCAACTTTTTCTAGCTCTCCAAGTTTTCTAGTAAATTGGCTGCTGAGTCATCTGTCTGTTATCTTGGAAAGCACTGGACCATTTCTAAGCTGTTTTGCATACAATGGGTCGGTACAGAGAGGCACAAGCCCTAGCATATTGTGTAGTGCTCCGCAGCACAGCCTGCAACCAGCCAAATCTTACACACGCAGTGATGGTATCGTCACTTGTCAATGTTCTCTTGTGGTTTCCATGAAATGGCAAAATATATTCAGTTAATTGGATTCAAGTCAAAATCTAGCAACAACAACAAAAAACACTGTACACACAAAACAAACAAAAACACACAGGTATAGAAGAAAGGAAGAAGGAACTCAGTGTTAAAATTAACTGCCTTCTGATTTGAACTCTGTTCAACCAGAGCTATAGTTATCAATTCCTGAGGGCTCCTCTGGAAAGCAGTGCTTCTGCACTGAGCAGGACTACCCTCATTAAAGATGACAATAATAAAAAATAAAAAAATTTAAAAGTACTTTTCAATTCCATCAAATTAAAGAAGAATCTACTTTGAATCTTTCTGATCTTTACATTTCTCATTTTGATGATGACACTGGAGGGAGGGGGAGGGAGGGAGGGGTGTCGGAGAGGGAGCTGAGGAACTAGTTACTTATTACCTCAATTACCCGATGTGGTGTTTAATATCAGTTAGAACATTTCAGGTTGATAAGAAGGGTTCATGTTTAATTATGTGAGGATATCTTCAATTTATACACTTGAGTTTCAGTACATACAGTATTAGTTTTCCCTACTTAATTGTGCAGATTAATTGCTTATGCACTGTGTGACCCACAAGTAACTTGTTGACCACATTGTGTATATAATACTGTTGTACATACAGTAGGTTCCTATCACTCATCTGTGGTGTTAAACATCACTCGCAAACAATTTGAGCAAAAGGTGGTATCCAAATTTCAGTTTATTTATTGGTCAAAGTGCTCTTGGACCTAGGGAAGCAGACAATTAAGGTCCCCCCCCCTCCCCCGGTAGGCCTACAGCTGAGATTGTTTAACATTGTTAACTTTGCCAAGGCAGCGTTGAACCGTTGCATGCACATGTATGCAGTCTGCCAGTGACACTGACATCAAAACACACACTGAAAACACTTTCATGCATTACCAAGTCTAGTGACAGTAAACAAAATTTTCATAACAAAAAAACCTAATGTATTGATTTTTGTTTGTTCATACTGAAATGTCAGATGCAACAGGTTGTATTATTTCACGCAGCATTGAAACAGTTCAAACTTTGATTGGTCGGCAACACTGGTTGCTGCATCTTAGTGGCGCATGTATCATTAATCTCCACAGATATGACAACAATATTCATTATTCATTTCATTTTGTTTTAAAATTATGAAGAGTCGTTTCTTCAGGCTCAGTGGTGACTTTGTTGAATGACAGGCCAGGAAGGGAGAAAATTTGATACCAAATAAGAATTTAAGATTATTAATGCCTGCTTAAATCTAATGAGTGGATCTTGGAAAGCCAATTTATGTGTAAAGAATTTACTATACTAATAAATTCCTTTTGGTGGAAAGTTTACTCATTGAGGGAAAGTAAATGGGTGAAGTAAAAATCTGGTAAAGAGAACTCTCTGAGTTCTCATAAAATTTGCTGATTCGATTTATATCGAATGGAAAAACTAGAATTTGCTATGTCACAGACCGAACTCAAAAAATAGTGTATAAAATTAACCTTGAGTGACAAAACAGAACCTTTATTGTAAAAGATGTCTTTATAATACAAAGATCATAATTGATAAAATTGTTCAGGATTTAAATTGTGGTCATTTGTTGCACAGATGATGTGACATGATGACTCTTCAAACTTTGTGGCTCGGTTTTACAACCGAGTTGACTAGTTATTCTTGTTTAAGATCTCTTTTGTAATTCAAACAAATATATATTTTTTTCCAAAAAATCTTTGACTCATTGAGTTGAATCCAAGTTTGCAACAGGATCGGACAGTTTTTTTGAAAATCTTTCCAAACGAATTCCTCCTAGTTCGTGACCACGCATTTCAAATTGACGTCGTTTTTGATGGACACCTATAATCGGTGCCATTCAAGTGTGACGTCAAGGTACCAATTATTTAACCGCCCTATGCACCCGGGGACTATTGAAAGGTGGAGAATCGGTGACTCACGTAACGAACGTCATAGAGACTGATATCTGCATGGCAACCAAGTTATTTTGTTAAAAGCTGTATATATCTATATATTTATTTATTTATTTATACGGTTTACTTGACAAAAGTTTTGAAGAGTATTTTGTCAAAAGTTAAATTTAGTTACTAGGCATTTTGAGAAGGATCAAATGAAATGCCCACAAAATGAAAGACAACCTAGGTTGTTAAATACTGAATGTAATATTAGTATCATGAGTGGAGAGCATACAGGATAGGTAACAGGCTAAACTTAAGGTTTCATGTTTTTTAGCATAATGAGTGGTTTGTAAATACCAACCTGTATCAAATGAATTAAACAAACTATATGAAATCAATAAGTCAAACAATAAAAATTCCCCCAAAATCTTTTTGCAGTTTATACATATACATGTGGTGTGTTACACTTGCTCAATTACAGTAGTTTCTGAAAATTGTGTCTGACAGGACAGTTGTGTCAAGAGCACATTTTGTGATCAAGGCAAGGTACATGCAGTGGCAGAGCTAGGGGTATTGGTCAGGAGGGCGAGAATGGTCTGTAGTGGCGCTTTCGACACTATCTAAGCGGAGCCCCACCATTGGTTGGCCCGGAGCGTACAGAAATTTTTTGAGTAAAGATACACTCTAGATCGCCGGAAATGACCCTTCCGGACCTTGCTAATTTGCAGATAAAAGCAGAATAAATAGGTGTTATCGCCATTTTGTCAGAAAATTACACCAGCAAAATGTGACAAATGTCAATAGGTAGATGAGGCCTTGGCCTTGCACACGACTGTAAGCCTTCAACTTTAATTTAATCCATTCCACCAATATTATTTGAGCAATACATGTATACATCATGTCAATGGTTTTACTAATAACTTTATCATATTTTACATATTCATTTATAAAACGAGGGGGTTTGTGTCTCTGCGGTAATACTTGAAACCAACTGGCATGGTACGGAAGGTTCGATCCCTGGCCTGGCAAAGTAAGGTGGGTTTTTCGTCCGGGAGAAATCCAGTTTCCTGATCTGAAATGGGTCTTAAAAAGTTATAAAATTCCAAAATGAAAGCTTAAACTGTAAATTGGATTGTGACCCGATATGAAATGTTAGTATAATAAGCCAAATTGGCTTCACCGACATGGCTGTTTAGCGTCGTAAAATAAAGTGCCTTCCTGGCATATACGATATATTCACTGGTACCCCACAAACTAATTAAGGAGATCTATATATGTGCTTAAACACGGTCATGTTGTTTCTCCTAATCAGCGAGTTACAAAATTATGACTTATAATCCTAATAAAGACAATTTTCATGTATTTCCCACATATTAACTGTGATGTTTACCTTTCCTTTTTAATATTTTTTGGATAATTTTTTTTATTGATTTGCAACCCTTTCAAGTTTAGAGTGCATCGCCACGGTGTCATGGGTGTACACTTATCCAATTTAGATGGGGTTAAGTGCCAAGCTAGGAAATAACTGAGCACTTTTAATGAAGTTTATCCTTTGTTTCACGGTGGTGCATGACAAACAAAAAATTTATGGCAAATTTCAATTTAAAAGTCTTTTTTTCTTCTTTCAAAAATACTTTTTAAGTTTCATCATCACATCATTAAAAAGTATTTGTGAAAGGAGTAAAGAAGAATTTTAAATTGAAATTTGCCACAAACATTTTGTGTGTCATGCACCACAGTGAAACGAAGGGTCTATTGTGAAAAATCCCACGCATTATTTAAGACTATAGCATTGACGTATTTTCTTTACGAAATTGCTCTTTTGTGCAATCATGGTAATTTCCATACCTACTGCAAATAGCTTTTAAAACTTAATATAAAGTTCTATAAATATATTGTGGCCATTCTTTGTTTGTCGAATATTGCAGAATCTCTGACTCCATTGTAGCTTCGTCATTGTTCCGTGATCAAGTATAAATCTCATACGAATGATTAATCATAAACTGTATTAGTTATAACAAAAGGTTTTACTTTAACTTTTAATCTCGTGGAATGTGTTTTTGAATTCTGTACATACTATACAAATTACCTTATCGGGTTGTGGTGTTTGTGGTTTTGCACGAATCACTGTTTTTGTCTCAGTACAAGTAGACTTCAAATACTGAATATGTAAATTCATGTCTCTCTTTTTTGGCCAATCAAGATTGGATCAATTGAAACAATGTCCTCCATATCAGTGACAATGCAAAGAAATATTAAACCTATACTTCTACTTCTACTGTAGTTCATATTACATTGGTTTTAATAAAACAATGAGTCGTTAACTGAACTTGGGAACTATAAGTAGTAGTTTAGATAAACAAGACTATTAGTAAGTTTTGCTCTCTTTAAAATATATAAAGTTTTACCCAGAATCAGTTTTGTACTATAAATTTTTTCTGCAAATACCTTCATGCATTGGTAGTACGACTAACATGTCAAATGAAAGTCAGCCATGTGAAATCTGATCTCGGCAAAAGATAAAAAGTTTCAAAAGTATTCTCGAAATGGTTGAAGTTTGTTCCTAACCATTAATTGTTGTTGGTTCAGGGGAAGGTGACAATATTTGTTTGCTTTTGAAAAATTTGAAGTTCATAAAAAATAAAATCCATCTATTTCTTTAGATAATTTTCTGCTACTGTAAGTAATCATTTATCCCATTCAAGCCATTAAAACTTTTGAAGGCAGCAAGTTTTTTTATTTAGTTTTTTTATGTTTTGTTAGTGATTTTACTATACTGTACTAGTGAAGAAGCCTCATTGGCTTATCAAAGCCGTAAGCTGACCGAAGTCAGTCTCTTCGATTCATATTTAACATCTATGATTATGAATTGTAAATTTCCAACAACTCTGTAACTGTGTAAAAGTAAGTTGGCCTGGCGTTTCGATCCTAGCAGGATCTTCTTCAGAGGCTAAATGACAAATACTCTGTAACTGGTTGACATACTTTAATCTTGGAGTCACTCGAACTGGGGACCTTATGATTGGAAGGCACCGGCGTTAACCACTGAGCTAACACTCCTCATTACATAATTTACAATTTTTATATTTAAAAACAATCGATTAATTTTCAGTCTGACAATTCCTATGCTTCCGAGATTTATTGCTGTCAACATCTTTTTGGAAGTATTGATTTTCAAGTTAAGCTAAAGCATTACAGGTGTCAACAATGCAGCTGCTTTGACGTAGAAGCTCATCACCGACTGACACAGAGATTGACTGGTTACACAATTATGTGCTTTGTAGTTTTGAATATGTCATACTTTTTAGGCCTTAGTAAAAAAGTATTCAGTAAAGTTCTATTACGAAATGGTACACAAAATTCAGTACCTTGTTAACATATTGGATGCTAAAGTATTGGCATATAATGTTTGCAAGGCAACTTTGATTGTTGTTAAACTTGTTAAAGTCTTAAATTCTTCTTCTTTTTCTATTTTTCTCGGGGTGGAATTTTCTCCAAAGAGATTTTTTAATTTCGTTGATACAAGTGTCACACTGACCGAGTGTAAACACGACTGCGGTGTTATTTTTCTAGTTTAATGCTATATTTATAGATTATGGAAATGCTCGCACATAGAATTGGGCCCTACAGTAGATGTAACTGATGCATTTTTTTAAATGAACTTAATGTGGGCCTTGCTTAAATTGTCAAACTGCATGTTTAGACGTGGTCCCTGTTTTTTTGTTTACCTTGGTTCTAGTTACTACTTGTCATATAATACTGGATCGTTAATGGTGTAACTGCATACAGAGAATGTTTTGCCCCACATGACTATTAATGTAATGACATTACATTGAGAGAGCTATGTTTTAAATGATTCAGTGATGTGCACATGATTTCATAGGTATGAGAGGTGCCACATTCCAAATTTTTCCAAGGTATAATGAACCCTTATGGACGTATGGATGGGCTGTAGGTTGATCAAAAATACGACCAATGGTGTGCCTGTGGATTTAAATCCCATGTGGGAAAGGGGGGGGGGGCGGGCCTGGGGCTCCTCCCCAAATAAAAAGAACTCAAAGTTTAGACATCAAATTGGTTGGACTTTGATGCATATATGAGGTCTATAATGAGGTCTTAGTGCAAAATTTTGAACAAATCCCCCAAAATGAGAAGGGTTTGTTTTACGACTGGTGATGATGGGGAGTGAGGGCCATGCTCCCAACCACCACCCCTTGTGCCACCACTGTTTAGATTTGTTGACAATTCTCTCACCAAATCCTGACCAATTTTGGTGGACATTTACCATTTCAAAGGTAGAGTATGATTATTGCTAATATTAATAATTCATAACAAATTTAACACAAACTGCAGCATTTACTAAACTCTGTATAATAAATGGGGGGAACATCATGGCGAAGCATTAGACCACAATTAGACCGTCACAAGCCATACTTTGTAGAAAGCCGTCACGTTGAACGTATCACCAAATTCATTCTTTTTCTTTTCAAACTCTGATCTGTGGGACCTAATCGGCATAGCATGGCATGCCATGCGTGACAGGGAAAACCAACTACGTGCTCATAGCCTTCGATCTCAACCTTGTCATCAAAAATCTACTGTAAATCCTAGAAGGTTAATCCTTAGTATCCACAGAAAATAGAAAGGAAAATCCTTACAAAATACCTCTTTCTCTTGTTGTTTTTCGTTTGCAATTCTTACTATCCAGTGGAGGTTAAGATACTCCCCTTCTTTCAAGAAGGTGTACTACAGATTATACAAAAGCTTTATAACCGAGGCTAAATCATTTTCTGAGAGCCTTTAAACTTTCTATCGTAGGACTTCTAATAGCTTTAAATACTTGAAAGAAGGGTACACAAGTTTCCTTGGCCTAGAAAGGCTGGGAAAAGTCCTTGAATAATGCAAATTGTTACCATTTATTGTACTGTTTTTACACAAATCTGCTTCCTTATGATAGTATATGTAGTTTAGTACAGTTTAAAAATGTTCCTATTGTTTCATACAAATAAATTTGTTTTCTTGAATTGACAAAATTTACTTTCTGTAAGGTAGTATTTGTTGCATTGATTTCGAAATCTTTAGTGAGTAATTAGTAGATCTGGCAAATTTCCATGCAAAATGAGGCAAAGTGCTAAATTATGGATCTCTTGAAAACTGTCATTTTCATAGTTTCAGGAACTAGCTGTGAGACGGATGATATCAGGAACATCCTGTTAATAACAATACCTATAAAGCACAATACTGACCATACAAAAAATAGATGTCATCGACACCTTTCGACACTGGATCGACACTTTTCAATAGAAGTTTTCTCGACAATACCATGAATTGCCTAACTTCTGTTGGTATTGCGGTTGCCCAGATTACAAATACTTGTCATTTTCATTTGTTTATTGTTAAGCTGATTATGTAATACTGTATCTTGGGGATTTATTATTTCGGTCGGTATTATTCCACCACCTAGTCAATTGTCATCGACATGTCAGAAGAGGGCAAAATTGGGGTTATTTTGGGGTTACCGATTGGATATTGAGGTAGTGTGGTATTCCAGTCAAATTTATAAGATTATAAGACCTTGTTCACAGTTTACAAACACTTTGAAAGCATTTTTCCCTCACTGTTCCTACACTTTTTTTTGTTGTCATTTTGGTCTTTGGGCTATAATAATTTAATAACATAACAATAACTGAATAATGTACAGGTAAAGAATCTCTATGGGAAAGTATTTTTCGTTTTGTTTATTTCTGCCATTAAATCACAGTCTTGTACATTTCTTAATACATAGTTATATCAATGAGGCAGCAGGACCAGAATTAAGATAACTTTTTGAGTCTGGTCTCTTACAAAGTTAAACGAGAAAATTAAATTTTATATATAGAGAAAAGAAAACATCAAGTAAACACATAGAAAACACACACACATACTGTAGGGGTAAAACAGAACTGGGAAAGGAAACGGTAATACAACGCTCATAATAAGGCAGAACTCTACGGAAATTATTTTTTCAGTCGATAATTTTAAAGATGTCTTTTATAAGAGCAAGCATTTTTTTCCCAGCAAACCAAAAACTGGAAGTCAATACTGAAGTTGAAAAAGAGACAAACAATGTAGAATTTTGCAAAGTATTAAAATTATAAATTTATAAAGAATTTCTAGTGAAAAACTCTTCAGTTTTGGGAATGCTATAAATAGATGATGACCACTTTAAAAGGAATTTTATTTTCTCATACGCCAAAGGCGAAAACCACAAGTACACCCTGGGGATTTGGTGAAAAGATATTATCTGTTGTTTGCAAATCAAACAGTGTTTGGTATAATGCGGTGTATACTATATTGTCCCGTTTTGTCTTTTATAACTTGACAAAAATTTAGAAATGGAAAGAAAAAAATTGGCCAATACTTCTTGCGGTTTATCATATGACGTCCTCAGACTGTTAGTTTTAACAGTCTTGTATGCAAGAGTTGTTTTCTGAGTCTATAGGGTGTGTATACAGAACAATACCCTACATTAGGAATGATATGCCTTAAGTGTGATCCTTTTGTGAATTTGCGATTGAGCGTTTGACTTAATACACAGATGGGTGCCATGGATTGCAATCATCCAAGCGAGAAACTGTCACGAGGCGGAGTTTGGCATGGTGTCCAATGCAAATATTGATGCAGTTACTCAGGCCAAAGCAAATTATCTGCCAACTGCCAATCAAGATCTTCCTATATTTCTTGTCTTGAGAAGCACAAAGAAAAGACCTTTTTAAATTATTAGATAAAGATTTCGATGAACATTGTCATTAGAAATTAGCTGCATGTGATAGATGCTTCTGGTAGTCTGATTGAAAATTTGAAAAAGTACCGATAAGCATTAGCTTGTGTAGTAATTACACATCCCCTCCACACCCCCCCCCCCCACTCCCACCCCCACTCCCCCTCCAAACATTCACTTTGAGCTGTGATTTTTTTTTTTGCAATTTGGTATTTAGCATTAGCTTGTCATTTGTAGTTATGTGTGTAGTTATGTAGAAAACACACATCCCCTCCTTCCCACCCACAATCCCCTTCAAACAGCTTTATTCTTCTTTTTGCAATTTGGCAATTTTCAACTTGATTCACCATGGCTGATGATGTTATGGTTTATCAAATTAATTTTTTTTTTTCTATATTTCATTATTTCCTTTCAAACCCAAGAGGAATGGTATGACCTGTACCCATATTGAAAGGAAAGACTCCAGCTATTCATTTCAGTAAGTTAAATGCTAAAGTTAGAACATGAAATAAATAGTTTATTACATGTGGCCAGATGCGTGTCAGGAGGATCTGCAGAGGGTTAGGTCTGCTTCCAGCGATATTTTGAGAACATTTAATGCATCTGTCCGCCGGAGGTACACCCTTGCCCATCTGATGGAGATATTTTAAAGGGGCAGTGTTTGCGGCCCATTATCATCACATTGATATATTAGCAAAATGTGCTTCTGTTGGCTACCTATTCCTGGGGGGGGGAGTACTTAACCAAACTAAGTTTCATGTTAGTTTGATATGGCTTTCAGTTGAGATATCAATTCTCTGTGGCATCTATATAACGTCCCTCTGGGTATATATTATTCAGTGTAGATACAGGTTGATATGCATGGGCAAGCAGTTGTCATGGGTAGAGGTTACCCATGGGCAAACAGCAACAAAAGCCTACTACACATGTATGGGCTATGATAACAAAGACTTTGTGTGCATGAGCAAGACTTGATCAATTTGTCCATAAAAAAAAACAATGTAAATATTCCCTCATCGCCATGGTATTTTTAATACATTCCCAACAAATGACTAATATTCTGCTGTATCTTGAAATAAATTCTTCGGCCAGTTTTATGTCACTTGTCAGCCAAGATGGTTAACTTTTCAATGAAAAAATTGGGAATTGGGTTAAACAATTAAGCTGAACCTATGAATATTGCACCCACAGAAATGTGACATGTTTGTAACAAACTATCTTTACACGTTGGTCGTAACCGCAAATAGTTCTTTAATTGATCAGAAATCGTCACTTTCAAGGGAAATCCCAGCGAAAAATTCCCCCTCTATTGCCTACTTTCCTTTTCTCTTGTGTATACTAACGTGACTGTCTACTATATCTTGCATCATCAGTGCATAATATATCTAGTATCCCATCACATAATGCTGGTCAGATAATGAGAATTTACTTCGCTCCTCGCTTACCTGTCTCCTCTCAACCTTAGCCCCTCGTTCTACCGTGCCTATAAAGTCCTGGTAAAATAATATCACTGTGCGCCCTCTCTGACCGGACCCCTCCGGTCACTGCCCCTCCTTCTCATTCTACCATTAAAAGTGTCTTCACGCGAATTTCTTGTGGAAAAATTTCCCTTGGATTTCGTCTTGGTTTTCTTTGCGATCTTTGCATAATATACATATAAGTCCAAAGAGGTACATTGCAATTTTGTATACACCAGGAACCATAGTATATAGCAGAAGACATTTGGTGATGAATTACCCCTTTCACGTATCCTCCTTACACGCATCTGGCTACATGTAACAAACTATTTATTTCATGTTCTAACTTTAGCATTTCAATATGGGTACGGGTCATGTCATTCGTGTTGGGTTTGAAAGGAATTTTATTAGAAGCGACAATATTAATATAGAATTTACTTTGATAATTAAAGCTAAGACGTTACGTACGATACCAGTGGTATCTAGTAGTTCAGAGACAGATCAAGAACCGAAGAAAACAAGTGAAATAGATCGGTGGGAAAGTTCTGCAAATAAATAAAATAGCACCCCTTTTCTTTTCTTGTTCATTTTCTGTTATTCATATTAAATTGGGTGTTTATTTAAACTACTGTACATCCTGTTTATTGTAAGACTTTACAGAGATCTTCAAGTGGTTATTTTATTGTGGGATTTTTTTTGAAAATTGTTCTAGGAAAATGGACGGACAACTCGATCTGTACCTAGCCAATTTCGTCACCGCTACGATGGCCTGAGTTTATCCCCATGTTTTTTCCTATTATTTGTATGAAGTTGGGGTGTAAAATCATTTTTAGTGCTTATTGAATCGCTTTGTACAGAGGTCACCAGTTGTACAGAGTTCATCAGTTCGTTGTCTGACTTCCCTACATTTCTGTAGTATATAATCATAAGAGATTAAGAAAAGCTAAATATAAGTTAACTGAATTTGTTGTTCCCTATGATATGAGCTAGCTTTAATACATAGCTGTACGGTATATACATTACAAACTAATTGTACTGTCAAAGGCATTGATGGTGTACCATGTGTATATATGTACAGTGTGTTAGTTATAACCTTCTATCCTTCCATTGTATATGAACCATGTGCATATTTCATATCCATGGCAACCTAATTTGCCTCTGAATTTAATACCACTGTATGTACAGTAGTTCATCATACCTATGTGTATCATTAAAAAGCAAATTTTGAACCATACTTAATTTGCTTTGGTTGTAATGTAAAATATAAACTTTTTTGTTTATTGCTATTCTTTTGTCCAAGGCTTAAATACTGTATGTACATACAGTATACAGTGTGTCAACCTGGATACTTATTCAATTTTGAATTTTATATATATATATAGAGGTCTCTGACATATGTATTGATCATCTGGTTTTCTCTTATAATATATGTAGTGTACGGTATCCATGGCAACACATTAAAATCCAGGAATATATGAAAGATATACACATTCAGTATTGATGGATACTGGATAATATCTGCACCGGTTATAATATCGGTAAATTGTCACCTTGAAATTCAGCATACTGTCCTCAGGGATAGGGGCCCACATGGGGGGATCATGGGGAAACATGGGTTAACTATCTAGGCAATGGGTGTGCAAGTATTCATTTGTACAAGTATATCCTGTACATAATTGTTGCTTTGTCCTCTGTTCAACTTCTTTCTTTGCCAAATTATTGGCAAAGAATTTGTGGTCTAATTAGTTCCCTCTTTTTCAAATATTTTCTATTTCTTACCCCTTTTTCTTGTTTTTGAATTGCTGTGTCATTTTTTCTCTTATATTTAAATATGATATCATTCCTTGCTTTGTTCTTTACAGTCTCCGGTCAGACTTGCCCAGGCGATATGTTTCAATGTACCAATGGCAACTGTATACCACGACAATGGACCTGTAACATGCAGGACGACTGTTTAGATAACAGCGACGAATCGCCGCTCAACAACTGTGGTATGTCAATGTATTCAATTGATGAAATCGGGCAATTTTATCAGACGGTTCAGTTTGTTGCCTAGAATGAACTGGTAATCTTTAACACTGCGCGCCCTCTATGACCGGCTCCTCCGGTCAATGCCTTCCATTCTCATTCTACCATCCAAAGTACCGTAAGCTCGCCACTCGTTAAATTTAGTAAATTAAAATTAAGTAAATTTAGTTAGTATTTTCCAGATTTGTCTTTGTTTCTCTTTGTCTTTTGTAACATTTTATAATCATTTATACTTAATCATAAGGTCGATGATTGTAATTTTTTTTTTTTTTTTTTAACTTTTCTTTAAAAACCATATAAATGACCAGGTTGATGTTTGATATTTTGCTGTCAATTTGCAGATCCCAGTCCCTGTTCAGCGGGCTTCTTTACTTGCACCTTAGCCCGTCCAAACGAAAACAGATGTATTCTACAGAGTAAGGTGTGCGATGGCGTCAGCGATTGCGAAAAAGCTGAAGACGAACAGCAGAATTGCAGTGAGTAGTATTTTAGATGATAAACCGCTGATGTGCAATTTAAGTAGGTAAGTGGGCCTGAGGTTTTCAATCCTAGCAGGATCTTCTTCAGAGACCCACTTACTTTTATACATTCTCTAAATTACACAGGCTCTTTAGTGGATATTGCAGTTGGCTAACAGGTTTTGTTTTATTTTGATAAACAGTTATGGCGGAGGATGGGGAGATAAAATTGGCAAAGTGATTTAATAAAAAAAATGAAAAATGTAGCAGCGAATGAACCAATTAACTGGTGAGGTGGGCAGAGGTTGGGGGAGGGGGTGGGAGGCGGAAGATGGGGTATCAATCTGGTCATATTTCCAGCTTCACCTCAAAACTACAGATAAATTGGGCATTATTTACACTGTCTGTGCTTGTGTGGTGTAGCAGGTTTGAGGTAACTTGTGAAGTTTAATTTTATTTCAAAATTTTGAGAATGTTTAGAATGTATGTATGTATGTATGTGCAAAGAAACTCTCCATTTTGTGGTGTGCTAGTTGGTAATTTAATTGTGTAATGATTTTTTAATATATCACACCAGACAAACTATTTCTCTGGTAGTCAGGTT
>KN885282.1:43926-55258 GCA_000934455.1 Apostichopus parvimensis
GGACAGGTCAGGAGAATGAACAAAAGGAGTGCGGGGCCCCCAGACGTGTACCTGACCGGCTTCAATAAACCGACAGGGATCAAGATCTTCAACAAGAAGAGATATCCGACCGGACGTACGTACCAGACAGGTCTTTAGTCGGTCCTTATCCTTGAATGGACATGTGTAAATAATTTGGGGGAAAAGGCCTTAAAACTATCGGCATTTTACGTTAAATATGTCACAAACTGGTGATGTCAAAACTCCAAAAAGATAGAAAAGGTTTCTGAAAATATAATTTTAGTGCACTAAAATCATACCAGAAAGACCAAAGGCAAATCCTTTGAAATAAAAGATTACATTTTGTACTAGATTAATCAGTTAAAAACTAACAAATAACGAGTAAATAAATAATAGAGCAATTTAATTGAATGGCTATAACCACATAGTATAGCTCAGTTATGGTTATATTCCAGCACAAAGCAAATCCTGTTTTGGCGGCAAATTTAGGTATAAAATGGCTGTAAACACATGTTTATCCCAGTTATGATAATATCCTTATACAGTTTATCCTGGTTATATGGATATATCCTATTTTAACAATTTTTGGCAAATTTAGTTTTTTTAAATGGCTATAAGCACATAGTATTTTTTATATAGTGCATCCCAGTTATGCTGATATCCTATCACAAAGTTTATCCCATTTTCAAATTATTTTTGCAAATTTAGTAATTTTGTCTTTAGTAATTTTTTTATTTTATTTTAATTTAATTTTTTTAGTAATTTAGTAAAAAAAAGGAAAAAAATCCCAGCACAAAGCATATATCCTTTTTTTCATATAAGCAAAAATTGGCAAATTTAGTAAAAATTAAGTGGCTATAAGCACATATTATTATATGTAGAGAACCTGATGCATAGTAACCTCGGGTGAAGCTAGATAACTCTTTTATACAGTCGTTGTGGTTGAAGCCAACGTTTGAAAAATATCATCTACAGTAGTATCAAGATGAAGAGTGAACTGATATTAACCTGATTTTAACCTGATAAACTGATTTTAACCTACTCTGACAGTTGACAACCCTTGCCTAACAGCGCCTTGCTCTCACTTCTGCCTGTTGAGACCCGGAAGCAGAGGTCTAAGTTATTCCTGCGGCTGTCCGAGCGGAGACTCATTCTTGGAAAACAGCAAAACTACTTGCAGATCAGGTAAAGGGGAAAATAAATCATGTACCTTTACTTTATTCCATGGACTGATGAGAGCCAAGGTGTTTTCAGAAGGGATTTCAGCACTGGGATCACTTGTGAGGGGAGGGGGGGGGGGGGGGAGTAGGTGAACTACTTTAACCTAATCATGCTTGCTTTGAGATCTAAGGACAAGGAAATTTGCTTTATTATGTTACGGTGAGGGAGACATTTGTAAATCAAAAGGTATAATTGCATGTCTTTAGATTTGGAAAATGGCAAAATTCTTTTGTTTCCTCATCGTTATCATCACAAATGCCGTTTTCCATTTTAATTGGTAATACAAGGGTCATAGGGACCCCACAACAAAATAGCATATAGTTCAGTATTTCCTGATCACCGGCAATTGTTTCACGTTGAACACTGAACAAACAAATTTGGAAGCATAATTACGTACAAGGATACTTAGTCATACACTTAACCCCGATTTTCTGAACCTGCAAAATAGGTAACCTTTTAACCCAATCCTCTCCCTCTCCTCTCTTCTCCTCCCTCACCCATTCCTGGGACACCATCGATGACAACTTACTCTTCACACGGAGCTAAAACCATTCTCAAGTGTCTTTCTGAAGATGTTATCAATTTATGTAGGATTTTTGTGTAAAGGTAGATTGATTTGTGTCGATTGGAGACTGGTAATTTGAGAAAATAAGAATAAATGAAATACATCAGCTGGCAATTTCATAATCAGCATAAAATCCCAGTTTAAGCACAAATTTATGTCGAGATCTATATAATACGATTTCTCTCGCTTCCTTTACAGAGCCACCTGTGAGACCTCGGCTTCCCGTTGCTACCACGGCGACCATACAACGTTGCATGAACGATGCTGTCCAATCAGCAAACGGTGGTTGCTCGTAAGTGTAAATCAATTTAACAAGAGAAATGAGGTTCAAATGTATAATTGTAGAAGTCTTTTACATAAATACTCTTTTATGAAACTGTTTTATGTAATTGGTTTTACCCAGAAGTTAGCAGGCTGATGTTTTGATCCTGGAAGGATCTGCTTCAGAGGCTAATTGAAAACACATCAAGAGATGCTTTTCCCTCCCTTTTTCTTCCTCCACCACCCTCTCCCCCACCACCCTCTTTCCCACCACCCTCTCCATCTTCTCTCTCCACATTCACAGGTTTTCCTTCCTAATCCTCTTTCCCATACTAATTACCTCCTTGCCCTTAATCCAATCAATCCTCTTAATTAAGCTCTTAATCCTCTCATCGTTTCTCCCTTTCATCTCACCTCTCCTTTGTCTAATCTAATTTTGCTCCATTCATTGCTCTTAGTTTGTTTTTGTTTGTTAGCCAATTTGCATACATGCATATGCATGACGTGTTTTGTGTGTGGCAAGTCTCATATTTTTTCCGTATTTTTCCAATTGCAGAGACAGTTGTAATTTAACTCTCAATGTGTTTTTAGTTTGTTTTTGTTTGTTAGATGATTTGTATACATGCATATGCATGATGTGTTTTGTGTGTGGCAAGTCTCATATCTTTTTCTTTAACATATATTTTCCGTTATCTTCTCAGTTGCAAAGACGGTTTTGAGGGAACTCTGTGTGAAAAGTTTGTTGGAGTAAAGTCAGAAGATGGTGGATCAGGTAAAAAACAAAACAGTTTATATTGTTTTCTTTTGTTGTAAGTTTTTAATTTTGTTGTTGTAACAATTTATGAAATGGATTATTCAAATTCATTTTTAAATAGTATTCATTGGTTAAACTGTTTAGTCCAAATGATTGATTGACATTAAAATTTTAAGCTAAGGCTTTTGGGATTTACTAAATTCAGATTTCAAATATTTATGTAAATTTAAAACACAAAAAGAATCTTTCTATTGTTATTTTCATTTCAGATACTGCTATTATTATCTTACTGGCCATAATTGCTATTGTCGTCATCCTAGCACTTCTATTGGCTACGCTTCTCTTTATGTTCATCAGAAAACGAGCGTAAGTGTGACCATTTTGCTATAAAGTCACTCACCCAGACACATCTGCCATGAGTGTTACAGCCCTAGTATTAAGTACTTGTTTCAAAAAAGTTCCACATTACTCTCTTAAAAAAAGGCCTAAAGCAACTGTTGCGACACATTATAAGCAATGAGCTATCCGAGCTCATCTTGTTTCAGAGCCACGACCCAAACTTTCAACAGTTCTAGTAAACTGTACACTGTCATTGGGTAAACCAATAGAACAACTGTTTTACTTCCACACTAAATATCTTTGAACATCAAAGTTCAAAATGTGAATTTAGAAGACTCAAACTGCTATTTGTAATTTTAAAACTATTATTTAACCTGTGCTGCACGGGTTAAGAAACAACTATTGTGTAAATTTTTTTGTGTCTAACAACCCTCCCTGTCTTGGGTTAGGAGGCCCAGTTTGTGGACCAATGATTTATAGGAGATAGTAGATGTTACCAAGTGTACAGTCCAAGCTACTGTAAAGAGTGGCCATGTTTATGTGATCAAAAAACTGAACTATTAATCCAGCTCAATCCTGTAACATCAAAATACGTTTCCAATGAATCAGTCAGTCAGTGCAAAAACCATACAGATTCCTCTAAGGCAGCGGTGGACACGAAACTTGATTTGTGGGACGCTGTGAAATTTTGTACCCAAATCCATAGTGGATGTTCCTACTCCCATGACAAAATAAAGACATATGGCAGTATATGTAGGAAAATAAAGGATAATAAACCTATCTATGATGTTTGTCCATACGTTGTAATGGTTCAAAGTAGAAAGTAAATACCAAACTCCTCAAACTATACATTATATCATGTCTTCCGTTGCTATCGGCTAAACCTTCGCCGGCTGCATTTGGTAGGGTTTTGAAAGCGTTCTCGCTGGTCGCAGAGAGATTGCTCTAGAGCCCACCTCACCTACTTGACAATATGCCCTGCCTCTGCTATAAGGTGCAGAATCTGCTATAAGGTGCTTCTGACACCACACTCCTCACTGAACCCAGTACCATCAGGACCCTCAAGTCAGCGGAGGGCAAATCTTTCTTTTTTGTTGCCCCACGCATGTGGAATAGCCTACATGTTAGCATTAGGAGTTCTCGTTCTTTGTCCATTTTCAAGAAAGCTTTGAAAACTTATCTATATTCTAAGATTTAGCTTTCTTTTTGTAAAGCGCTACGATCTTGATGTAGCAGCGCTAAATAAGTGTCTAATATGTATGTAATCAAGTGTAAAGTGGGACAAATGGAAACCCCCTATTTTTTTTGTCTTCTTGTAATCACAGGAAGAAGCCGTCACAAGGAGCAGCCTACTACTCTAACGATACTAATGTTGTGCTGGATGCAGCCGGTCCACCATCTAATGGAGGAGTTACTACCGTCAGTTCGGTGAGTCCATCGTAACATGGGTACCAGCAAAAAAGACACATTTTTAAATTCTGTGCTGTGGATATATTGCAAAACAGTCGGTTAGTGCTAAAATAATGTCGTATTTATACATGCTAACGGCTGTCAGTCAAGTCTGTCATTGGGCCCGCCCTATGAGAAAAAAATCTAAATATCTAAATAAGGTCAGAACTTTGTAGATTTACCTGCCGACGTTCTGCCAGGTCAAGCCGAACTAGTTTTTGTTTTTAGTGAAAATATTATATTTTAATCTGGGAAAAGAGGGTTGGTTGGTAGAGGGGCTGGAAACCCAGAGATCTCTGGTTTAAAGTCTTTGCTCCTGTTCGATTTGTTTTTAATTCCCAACCCTGTTTTGTATGTTTTCATTTCTTCATCTCTTGTTTTCATTATTTTTTCTTTGCAGGTTGTACCTAGATCTATGGCGTACACCAATCCACATTTCGGCACAGATAACGGTGCAGTCGGAGGAACGGACGCCGTGGAGTATGCAAACGTCGCCGAGAATTTCGAGAAGCCCGAGATGCCCGAAAAGGTCAGCCTACCGTACAACCTGTACGTACCCTCGGACCTCATACCCCAAGCTCACCCCGTGGAACCACCTCCAGCTTACAGCGCCCACGGAGGAGGAGATTTTGATGAAATTCCAATAAAGGAGGACTTAGAAAGAAACATGCAAGGTTAAGAAATAAGGAAATTTGAAGAAAACAAACTTGAGAAAAGGAAAGAGAGAAAGAAAAATGAAAAACAAGCTTACAAAAGCGGTGATTCTAACTGGATCCACGGATCTAACTGGATTACAGAGGATGCTACATCTCATAGCGGAGCACACTTGTTAAAAAGTTTCTCAAAGAACTGAAAACTTTCCCTTCTGAGGATGAGAAATTTTCCGTTGATTGGTTGTCGATGCTTTCGTTTCTCTGTGTTTTGATAAATTTGCCTTTGAATACTGCAATGAGAATGGGAGACAGTTTTAGCATTGACATAAAATCAAGTAGAATTTGTTCTTTTTGTATTCAAATTTTTTTTTTTTTTTTTTTAATTTCTAGGAATCTGTTCTTTGAAAAAGAACATTTTTAGTTTTAAATGTGCCTTTTTTTTTTAAATTAGGAGAGTCGACTGCAATTGCATTGTGGTTAAAATGTAGTAATGTTGTATCAAATGTATTATGTTAAAGCTTTAAATCTTTTATCTTTCTTTAAAATCTATTCTTTGAAAGAGGACTTTTTTGGTATTTTTTAGCCATCACAGATCAGACTGTATAGTCTGCGATGCGTTGCGGCCCAGTTAAGAGTTGAACTAGATATTACGGAGAGTTTTATTGCGGGTTAAGAGATTTTATTTCGGCAAATTGTTTTATTCTAACAATCTATGCAAAGACGGTTGTAATTCTCAGGGTGCTTCGGAAAATGGAGATTTTCTTAAAATTTAGCGTTGTGTGGATTAAGAGTTTACCACTGGCATTAACAATAGCAGTTCTTTCCTTAAAATTAAACATCTATTATTTTATGTGACCCCACCCCCATCCCTCTCTTTCCTTGCTAGCTTTTTTGACAAATGCTAGATATCTGGGGTACTGTGGTATCTTGTAAGGAATCCATTCACAACCTCTGTTTTCCTTGTAATTAAAGCCTCTTGTGTATTTTTATGGTCTTAAATGGAGACGAGGGAAGGTATGTTGAAACAAAGTTGACACACAAGAGTATAGAAGTTGCCGAGTTTTAGTTTCATATCAGAGAACTTGTAGATACAATTACAGATATATATATATTATACATTTCCTTTTCCTTTAGTACTTTGTCTAGACATATCACCACTACCTCCCCCCCCCCCCCTTCATCCCTCTCTTTTTGAGAAGGATGACAGGTTGAAATTTTTTAACCACAACAAAAAATATTGGGAAAAATCCACAAGTGTGCCTCAGAAGGACCAATTTTGTAGCATTTTTACCGATCATCACCTTCTTCGGAACAACCTCATAAAGATTTTTCAGCAGTTTCATGAATAAACTCAAAACAAAAATCATTCTTGATAAAGAAACTGGTCATCCCTGAGGCAAAACCTAAAGGATTGCAAGCCAGCACTATGGGTTAAATTGTAAATTTACAAGAATCTCTCACAGGTCTCCATTATATCATACATTATCATACATGTTGGTATGTTTGCAATGTCAAGTATGAAATTTTAATTTTATCCAGGAATGATAAAATAGAAATAAAGCCATCTCCACCAATTAGCTGGCTCTTTCTCAAAAGTAGCACAGAATGTCGCAAGCTATCATGAATGAATGGTTAGACCTGAAAATAATAGTAAAAAAGTTTTTGAAGGTATCAACATTCATGAGTGCAAAATTAAATATTGTCTCGCTACCGATAATGTCTGGACAGATCTTTGTTACATCCTGTAGTTTGTTTTATTATTTGGATTTAAAAGAAATACTCTGAAATGATGGAGTAAATATTATCATCAAGTTGATTGTTGGTTTTTTGTGACTACCAAAGATTTTGAACAGCAACATTTCTTTTATTTGAGGGGGGGGGGGGGGGGATTGTTTGGTCCTTTCCATACCATATGCACAAACTGTCATGATACTGTGTGCATGACATCATGCTATAGCAGACACAGGCAAAACTGTGTAGTCCATCGTGTTTTGTAAAATTATTCTATTTTGCATCCGTTTTGTTGTTCTTAGATTTGTTACTATTGATTTTAAAGAGAGACTGGGTTTGCACTTGTTTTTATTAATATTTTAATATTGGTTTGTTTGTGGGTTTGTTTGTTTGTTTGTTTCATAACCAACAATATTAATCAAGGAGTGGTTTTTTCCATAAGGTACAAAAACCTAGTGCTATAAATTTTGGGAGTAAATAATTCAATGAAAGCGGGGTTGTGGTCCTGCGGTTGTGGTTAAGGCAGTGGACTTGTGATCTATAAAGAAAAAAGTTAAATCTCATATTTGAGATATAATTATAAGCAGCTGGTTGTGTTTGCAATGCAGCTCCTGTACCAATCAAATTTAGTGTTAAAGCAAGACATTAACATATGGTGGGTAATGCATTTGACACCTCAGGTGGCATAGGCGTAGGAGCCCAATTTGATTATGGGGGTTGTAACGACTTGCCCGAAAACTATAACCAAAATTTTTCGCGCGCTTCATGCATGTTCAACATGCTAATGTGCATATCATATAGGCATGGATCAGTTATTACATTGTATGCCAATAACATACAATCATTTGCCGTGTTATTACCCTTCCATATTGGTTAGAATTATTGGGGAAGTCGTTACAATAATAATGATGATAATAATATCAGTTTCACCATTGAAAAACATAGTGCAAATTATTTTTGTTTCAGTAGGTGCCCAAAAAATTCAGGTGGTTTATTTCATCAAAACAAAACTTACTGGGCTTGGATTTATAGGTCTGCAATACTTGTATGACAGATTTTTCTAACCTCATTTGCACATAGAATAAGGGCTAATTAAACAATTCCCCAAACTTACCGGGATTGGATATTTATGGGGTACAGCCTACCTGTCTACTCACAACCTTACCACTCTTACTCTGCTAAGGCCGTGCAGAGGCAAGCATGCGAGGAGACAAAACAAATTCGTTATTGTTACCAATCTCCAAGATACAATTATTGAAATGCCAGCCTTCGTCATCATAAGAGGAAGAAAAATGGGATGCATCTTGCATTTGTGATATTGGCTTAGTTGTTTCAGCGATGCCAAGTGGTTTTGATATGGTGAAGTTAATTAGTAAAGTGTCCGAGCACAACCTGTTGCTTTAATTGAGAAAACAAATGGATTTTATTTGCTATTGATGTTTAAACTGTGAAATGCTTCTTGCTGCATTTTTGTGGTTTTAACAAATATAGTGACATTTTTTTATGTCATTGCTTTAAGGTAAAATATTTTACATTTCAGAGTGAGATTAGTAAAATTTTAAAAATTATGAAAGCGTGTTAGGTATTTTTGTCTTTCTTAAATGATACTGACAATGCAAGTCTCGTCTTTCACTCGCAAATTGTTTCTTATAAAGTCCTTTCTATGTATCGAGCCTAAGTCTTTCTTGCTTTATTTCCACTGAATTTGTGAATTTTAAAACATTTTAAACATTAAAACTTTTTATTTACAGTACTTAAAATAAACACCGCAATATCCAAGTTAATTAGTGTACGTGTTGTATCTCTTGTATCTCTTTCATATGCTTTCCTAAAATATTTGCATAAATTTGCATAATGTCCCTTTTATGGTACTTCTTAGTATTAATAAAAAGAACATTTTGCAATTCTAACAGTTGGAATTGGTACACATCCTGTTAGTCTGAATGAAAACTCTACAGAAGGAGCAAAATCGTAAAAGTAAAATAGTTTGGTCTATAGATAAAAGTCATCGATAGCTAATCGCTACCCATCATAGGATAGCTGACAAGTTGGCCATTCATCATGGCACCATAGACCGTGCAGATTTTTCGATTTTAGAGCCTTAAGTTTTCGTCACTTGTAAACGAACCTCTTTACTCCTCAGTATAGAAAACAATTTCGTACGCTGCTCCTGGGAGGCCTGAAGGGTCTAAAAATGCCTCAATTGACTCATTTGTGTCACCACATGTACTTCCATTAATCCTCTTCAACATGCAAACTCACAAAGATCCTGATCCTTATTGATAACATATCAAAAAATATGTCCTCCTGTTGCTTTTTGGCACTTTTCCTGAGACTCAATCCAAATTTACAGAAGTAATTCGTTCAATGGGTCATTACACAGGCAGGCTTGAAGACTAGTTGCACACTTGCAAGTTACGAAACTTTTTTTATAGATCACTAAAAAACATGATTGGGGAAACCATCGCATGTGTTGATTTTAAGAAGTAATCTTAGTAAATAAGTAGTTGATATAAATATGCAACTTTGCCGTATAAATCAGTTCGCATGTTAATTTGCTTAAACGAACAGTTGTTTTCAGTCTTACCATCACGTGACTGCAGACCCGCATTGAAGCCTACATACGTAGTAACTTTAGGTCTATGTTATAGTATAGGCCGAGTTGGGTATTAAGTTGAATACGTAATGAACGGGTACCCGGAGGGCCGACCGAAACCGCGAGACGGGTACCCGGTTCCGAATTTTGGAACTGGTCCCAACACCAAGAAAAAAACAACCGACCCTTCTCCTCCCCGGCCACCAGTCCCCCACACAACAGAATGACATCGGCCTTTCTTTATAATCAATCTCATGCCGGAAAAAAGAAATTCGCGCATAAGTAATCAATCTTAAATCTGAACAATTTAATATCATACCATCATTTGTAACCAATATGAGTTCTCCATACTGTCCACTACTGTAATGACAAAAAAGGGAAGGATGATTTGACCAACTATATCATTAATTCACTCGTTCCATACTGCATCTGGTGCAATCAAGGTTTCCCCCGTAAATAGTAACTCGGGACGAACAGGCACAAATGAACATTTCACTTTGCCCATGGAGGCTATATGTTGACTGTTCACTATTTCTAGGCCATCTAACACTTACGGGAACCGCATATATGCTGCCATCTACTATCGAAAATTCAAATCGAATTTGAAAGTACGTCCAAGAAATGGATTATTATTACCCTGTTTGACTGACATAACTTCATGAACAATTTCGACATCCTCGCAACGACGTCACTAAGGGACAATCACAACCACTAACACGAAGCTTCGAGACATCATCTACACGTAATCGACACAAGGAATAGATGACTTAAGCACTGCAATTGCCTATAGATGCTCGGTAATAGCTATTTATATACCGTCCAAACGTGAAAACAATTTATACAATCAAGTTTTTAGAATGAAACAGATTCAAATGCAAATCAAAATATTTTCTACGCGAAAAAACAAGGAAAAGGAAAAGGGTTGACGACGGGGAATCGAACCCGTAACCTCGCGCACACAAAACGAGAGCCCTACCTCTAAACCAACAGGCCGCTAGTTCATAAGCTATCATTGTAGCGAAGCCTTCGTAGCTTCGACACGTCGGCCTCCAGCCAGTCGCTAGTAGCTATCGGTATACCTTCGATACGAGACATAGATGACGTAATCACAGCAATTGCCTATAGCCGATCGGTTATAGCTATTTATTGACCGTGGAAATGGTTTCCCTAGTCTATTTATTTACAAATCACGATACATATTTACAAATTATCCCCGAAATCAGCGTCAATTCGTCCCTTATGGACGCAATCTATAGGCCGTGATGCAAATGGAACTGGAGTTGAAAATGGATAACATTGGGTGCAACAACACTTCGTTTTATCGTGCACAGGACGCCTGTTGTATCTTGGTTTATTTTTCTTTAATAATAAAACGACAGTTGGACATGTTTTCGGGTCGCGAAGAAAATGTAATTTAGCAAGTCTTCCATTTTGTAGTTCTCCGAGTTACACATCATCGGTAAGTAGACCAACACGTTTTATACGTTTTTTTTAAGAAGCTATAGATAGGTACCGCCACTACCTTACACCGGTAAAGAAAACATTTTCTTGGATAACTAGACATAATTCAACTTGCAGGCAATTACACCGAAGCCCAGTAAAAGTATATGTTTCATCGGAATCAGTCAGTTAAATGACACCGTCGCGTCGCAATTTTATTCCTTCAAGCCCAAGCAGGCTCGAGTGAGCATTATTACGTGTAGATTGCGTCCATAAGGGACGAATTAGACGCTGATTTCGGGGATAATTTGTAAATATGTATC
>KN885282.1:56713-73431 GCA_000934455.1 Apostichopus parvimensis
AGTTTAGGACCTGCTGCACTGAAAGAACAATCTCCATATGTGACTTTGTTAGTTCGAGGAATAACAAGAGAAAGATGACTTTGGGACCGTAATGCCCTATAGCTGGAGTGTAGCGTTTCACCAAATCAGTCATATAACTCGGATATTTATCATGAAGAATACGAAAAACAGGTTTCTCTATGTTTCTCAAGGAGTATTTGATATCACCTAAGCACAAAATTCCATTCCATGCTTAATTGAATAGATGGCTCAAAGAAGCATGGGAAATATGCAAATTACTTCTTTTGTCTGTGAGACTCGGGAATCTGCAACGCTGTATAAGCCAAAACTATTTTACTTGTCATTCTCATGAATAAGCTATAGGGTGAGCGAGATGTAGCCTACACTTCATCATTTGCAGCCATGATGGTTCTTCAATACTGCCCCCATTCGTGTTATCGATGAAACGCAAATGATCCATTATTTCTAATTCTTTCCTCATTATAGTCCTTCATCATTATTTATTCAAATTAAAGTTAAGGCTCCCACAATACTGAAACAGAGAGGTGTGTTCCAAACATTCTTTTTCTTAACATTTAACCGGGATTATCAACGAATCAACCAATCGGTCAATTAATTATTTATTCATTCAAATCAAATCAAACGAAAAAGTTAACAATCAGGGGCCTGGATAAGCATTCCTATATGAACAAATATCCCCTGTGCACTTTTCCCTCCTCCAGTATGTGGACTAAACTTAGACACACACCCAGTGGCGGGGCTAGGGGTATTGGTCAGGGGGGCGAGAATGGTCTGTAGGGGCACTTTCGGCACTATCTAAGCGGAGCGCCACCACAGGTTGGCGCGGAGCGTACCGAAATTTTTTGAGTAAAGATACTCCCTAGATCGCCGAAAATTACCCTTTCTGGGCCTTTCTAATTTTCAGATAAACGAAGAATAAATAGCCGTTAGAGCATTTTGTCAGAAAATTACACCAACAAAATGTGACAAATGTCAATAGATAGATGAGAGCGCAATAAAAAAGTCAATAATCGCGAATAAGTAAAAAGTGGTAAAAAGCTGAAAAGGGCGCCAGCAGTCCATTTGAGTCCGTCAGGGGAGGGGGGGGGGCATCCGCCCCCTGACTGTATTGACGCTCCGCCACTGCACACACCCATACACACAAAAATGACATAACCTCTCGCACGTTAATATTTGTGACTGATCTAAAATTACTGTCACTATATTTATTCGTCATATTTATTGTCAAAATGGTAATAATACATTTTGGTCGAACTGGAAAAGTTGAAAATCGAATATACACATATAGATGCCTGCAGACACAATGTACAGTTAATATACAATACACGTACAATGAAAACCACTTCACTGAAATGGTTGTATTCCTCTAGTGGTGAATCAAAATACAACCGAATTTGCTTATATGGACGTAACAGGCGGAAACATAAATATTAGCCACAAGATGTTTTTAGAATCGAGGCTGCTTTTTCCACGACGTTTCTCCCACCGTTACTGCATATAGCCTATATGTTTATTGAAAACATCAAGATACTGCTAGTGTTTTGTTTTCCTCGGAATGAGGGGAGAGAAGGGGGAACGGGTGGCCATCAGGCCCGTTGACAGAAATTCTGCATAGGAGAGGCACCGACACTTTAAGGAGGATCGCCAATAATTTAAGGAGGGACACAATATTCGTGTCCTGTAACTTGAAACTTATTGGTGGGACATACGTGGGGGCACATTATACTCTGCAATGGGAGGGGGTGGAATGCATCCCCTGTCTTCCCACCTATATCTTCTACGTATACATAATACTCATTTCAGAGCAAATCTCTCTCTTTTCTTAAGAAATCTTCTAAATGTACCACCGTCGTGGACACCCATTAAGAGTGTTTTACATTTTATTCGCCATTGAGAATGTACTAAATTAAAGTATACACTGTTTAAATACAAAGGCAATGAACACTACCTCTCCTTCAAAGAGTTGGAATTCAGCTTACACATAACCCTACTCACTTGATAACTAAAAAACATACCGTATCGCCCAGAATATTATATACAAAGTATATAAGCTTAGACCTATACCTGTATACACTGGAGAAAGTTGTTGTACATAGGTAAGTGTTTCTGATCTATGGTTTGAAAAACATGGCATATTTTCGGGTTTTCATTTATAATTTCAAAAGATATACGTTTTTTTCGTAATCTCTAGGATGACTTACTATCAGTATGTCACATATATACGAATACAAATGCTTCAAATATATTATAGATGTCATGAAAAGAGTTTAGCCCGACTGGCTGATTTCATTGGTGGCAAATTAAAGTTAACCCCACTTTAACTATAACACGGATTGGAAAGGTTAACGCCTTTTTAGCATTTCCCATTTGCCCGTTTTTTGCTCTGTTTTTGGCACTATCAGTGTCTCAGGAAAGCCGAAGAGTAGGAAATATTCTTCCACTCCTTACTCATCACTTAAGAAAAAGAGGGGATTACATTCCAAAGAAATACCAGTGTAAAAACTCTTTCTGAAATGTGTTTTTGCGCTTGAAAATTACTAGCAGAGAACAAGAAGTAATCGGAAATGCGGCAGCTTCCATGAACCCCCCCCCCCCCAACGAGGCCTCTTCGGTGACCCCTTCACCCACGGTAAGTTACAGTATCCCTCTCCCCCTTCTTTCATCCTCCTACACCTCTGCTCAGGCTAATCTGATTTGGGAGTTGACATGCTATTCCTCTATTTGTCAATTGACTCGGCGATTTCTAGAAGTGCGCTGTAACCACCAAGAAATGATATCAACGTGTAACCAAACTTTCCGTTCTCCATGAATGTTGGAATGTAATCGCGTAGGAAGATAATGTGGATGTACATCGCTGTTACAATATCCGGATGGCCGTAAGCTAGCAGTAGAATAACGGAGGAGAGAAGGTCATCAGCTGACATGGAAAATTTAACCTCTGTGGAGAAAACAACACAACAAGAAAAATCAATTACAACTTATTTTATTAACTCTCATTTTTAATTGAAATGAAAATATAGGGTTACTTTACCAACTGCTTTTAAACGTGACTTAACGTACATAGTAGAGGAGGTGAAGGATAGAGAAGATGTGTCGATGTGTAGAGGTGGAGGTGCAAGCCCCAGCTAAATGACGTGCACGGGGGAGGTGCAGGGGGGGGGGGTAGAAGTACCATGTATAACATGAGCAAATCGTTAAGCATTATTTCCAGCTAATTTGAATTGCTAGATTTGATTTCAGAAACAGCGAGAGTTGCACTTCTATGAAACAAGCAACATTTTCTCCCTCCCCGTCCAGGTCTACAATTTATGTTTAATTTTTTTTTTTTTTTATATAGCACATTATTATAAGATATATGTTACTACAAAGCAGTAAATATTAAACAACGATCAAACGAAAATAAATATATATATATATATATTTCTTAAAGAAAAGAATTCCAGTGCCTACATCAAGTACAAATTTAGAAACAAAGTATATACTGAAGAACTGTTCCTCGATTAATTAGGACAGATAAAAAGTTAAGGGTTAGCATACCCAAGAATGATATAAATATAAACACACTGCCTCATGGCAACTAAAAATCCTGTCCCATTTGAGAAAATGTCACAGGTTTAATGTTTATTCACTCACAAGACTGTAGATAACACAGAGTTCCTTTAAAATCTAGGGACATTAGAAGCTCGTAAATTCGTCCTTTTATTAGGTTTTCCAATTGTTTTAAAGTCACTACTGGTTCAGCAGTTAAGAAACTCTGGACCTTTTCAACAAATCTATTCTCTTGGACGAGTCTTAATATGACATCATTGAGCCACATATGGTTGAACTTTGAACGATTTTCTTTCTGTATGTAAAAGTTTATTTTTTCTTATTCTGGCTAAAATCTTCAATTATAACATGACCTCATCATGACCTCATCGACTTGACATGACCTCATCATGTCCCTGGTTTCAGTGTCAGCACTGTTTATATGTTCACATTGCAACTTTAAAAAAATAAAAAGGTAGAAAATGGTGGCGCTATGGCGGTATAGATTAACAACATGGCAGCCCTGGCACTATGATCTCCTAAACGGAAGCAACGGATTTTACTTACCTTTTTTTTATCATGTAAGCTAAAACAAACAGTGATTATAGGTTTGTTTCCACTTTAATGTTGCACGTGTATACATACCTTGTTGATTAGCTTGTTGACTAAGGAGACAGGTAAATTTTGATAAACACTGCGTCAATCTCTCTAACTTGACATATGGAATTGGTTCAGTCAATGCTTGAGAGAAATGTGTGAAAACTTGTCGAAATCTGTTTTGAAATTCCATGACATTGACCTTCAGTCTCATAGCTCCCATATCTTGGCTACCGCCATCACGATGATTATTATTATTAATCTTCACTGTTTTCATCTCAAATTCCTGCCTCTTAATTTGCCTTCTAATCTCATCGTCACTATCGGTATTATTTCCTCTTGTGTTATCCTCCTCCTCCTCCTTCTCCTCCTCCAACTCCTCCAACTCGTCCTCGGCTTCCAGAAAGTCCCAAGATTCGTCGTCGCTTACACTGCTCCTGAAAGGTACAAAGTTCAGAGGTTTCGAATCTTCGACGATATCAACGCTTGCCTGCCGATGAAAACATTGTCGTCTCTTTGAAGCGCTCAATAGTTTTTCTTTTTGTCTCGTAAAAATTTTGGACAGAGTGGGCGTGGTAGCCTTTAGGTCATTATCCACCAACTGAGGCGAGCTGCAGTCCTTCTCCTTAGGATCTGAATTGCTTAGTTCTTTTGGGGTGTTCTTCTTGTCCTTTTCGTCCTCATTTATTTCGAAGCTAAGACCAAGGAGCTTAAGAAGCTTCGGTTCATCTTCAAGGCCAAGTCTTTTAAGAGTCACAGTGCCGAGTACTGACTGGAGCTTAGTCAGGTCGATTTGATGCGCCCTCTAAAGAAATAGGGGCGAAGACAAAATGCATTTAACTATGTTATTTTAAGGATTTAATTAAGAGAATACAAACAATTGAAATCTTGGTATCCGGTCGGTAACCTTAAAGAAGCATGTATGCTTGGATGATTCTTCGCAAGCAAACAATTACCACAAGACCCCCCCCCCCCACGATAACTCATCATATACTAGAATCGCTGTTATGGTTGCAATGTAAACACTGTTTTCCATAGCAGCCGAAGTAATTTGCTCGCTATGTTTGGCTTAAATTTTCATGAAAAGGCTTACAAGAGGACCGGGAAAGGTGCTTTTAGGTAATTTAGGTTTTCTTTCCTCGGCTTTTCTCTACATATTTACCAGGTGAATCTCAACGCACCCCCTTCCATCGTTAGTCGTGACAAAATGATAAAGTCGGGGGGGGGGTTACATTCAGTCAGGGAGGAATTAGACACTCATAGGGGTGTGCATTCTCCTTTAGAGCTAATTGTAGACCTAAATTATAGTCTAAATATACCTCTGAATTCACCCGCTTATTTGACTTCTAGATTACTTCTTTCATCTCAGGAGGAGCCTGAGACCCCCACCCCCCCCCCCATATCGGAGTCGACTTCAACAACCCCAGGGCCACCCCTCCCTTATATACCGTAATCCTTGCTTCACATATGGACCTTCCATATATAGGTTCAGCTCCTATACCTAACTCAGAGGGAGAAGTACTAAAATTTGCCCCCCCCCCCCCCATCCTCGTGATCCCACCCAACCTTTGGAACCCTGTCCACGCCACTGGTTTCATATACCCTATAAATATCACATTGTCTGCACAACAGAATGTTTGTGGTTGCAAAATTCGTTACCATAGCAACATACGCGACAGCTAGAGCAACCCCGAAAAGTTTGCCTCGTACTTTTATTACTCAATAATTTATTGAGTGTTACTACGATTTTCGTCTTTTCATGGAAAATACTATGAAAATTTAAATAACACATTTTATACCGATAAGAACAAGATAACTAAATAGCTTGAAAAATTGTCATTGTTTTAAAAGGAATAAAAGTAATATTGCAATGATTCTTTACATTATCGTTATTTTTATTTCTCACCTGATAAATTGGAATAATATAATGAAATAATAAATCCGGGAAAACGAATTTTTCATAGCATATCCAGAGTCGTTGACCATTATTACATCTGAAGTTGCTGTCATTTAGAAAGGCTTGTGTCACCTGTATGAATATACATAAGTACATGAATATTCATTTGACCAAAACAGAAGGGTATGAATATGATATGTTTTGCCTCAAATTTGTGCCCTGACTCATATTTTCATTCTTACAGAGGCGTCAGAAGCAAGGTCGAGCCCCAGGGATAATTGCCACTAGCGCCCTCTTTCTGTTATGAAAATGAGAATATATTCTTTATTCAATACTTCCCCCTTCTCCCTAATTGACCCCGGATCACTGGGGTTGCAACCCTCAGACACACCTCATTTCATACCAGGGCATATTATGAAGGACAATTACATAAGCACCGCAGATCTGTAATAAGTCATTAGTATGTTTGAAAATTCTGCAGATAAGGTCAGAGGTGATACTTGACTCAGACTACGAAGTCCGATGACTAGAAATATATAAATGCTGGCTTGGTAAAATATGCATCACCTGGACAAAGCTGAACGCGGCAGTCATAAACAGCAATACTGCCACACAGACTGACAGAACGATAATGAAATTTTTACAGCCATTAACAGGTTATAAATATGAAAAGTCCAAATCATAACCCCAACGAAACTGAAAAACAAAGAATCGAAAATATTTTACCTTTTGAAATAGGTTCTTGACTTCTGTCATTACTTTCGTTACCAGGGCGCCAAACATATCGGACGGTGACGTCATCATAAAAGACGAACAAAACATAGTGACCCTCTGTTCGTAGCAACTTGTTTGCTTCGAGAAAGAAAACGACCAAAATAAGACTATAGTAATCATACATAAATAGGCGTAGCAGTCCAGGTTGCGAGAATCTTTTTAGCCGATTTTCGTTTAAGAAACTGCTCTTTGTTTTGCATGACAAGTTCGAACATGACAGAGGTCGGAGAGGAGAAGAAGGGGGTGGGGGTTCCGTAATCCCGTAAAATGAGGTTGTGTACAGTAGTGCAATATTACTGAAATTATGGTGAATTATTCCAAGAAAGGCGGGACATGTCAAGATCATAGAACATTATATAACTGAGACAGGTAATTTGGCATAATTATATATATTTCGGCCTAATAGAAGTAGGACTGTTCAACCGTCAAAAATTAGAATTTTGCTAAATTTTCTGCAAAAATGTCAAATTGAAATAAGCTAGCGAATAATTGAGAACTTTTCTAAGTTGCAGCATAGTCCTTTGCCAAAAAAAGTGAAGACATTTTTGAAAAGTTCAAACTTTTTTTTTTACCTTGAAAGAGTCTAATTTATTGATACTATCCTTTCTTCTAATTCCTCCTTTCCGATGTAACCTTTTCTTTTCCTTGTTATCACTAGGTGGTTGACTGTTGGTGGTTGGCGAAAGACAAAGCTTCATAATGGAGGCCTTTCCTGATTGGTGGATTGCAATGATGACATCATTCCTCTCAAGGGCCTGCAACGAACAAAGCACACGCACATAACTCGTGAAACTAAAATACTTAATATAAAATTTAAGCATGATGTAATCTTTATTAATAGAAAAGGGGAGAAGGTGAGAGAGAGAGAAAGGAAAACTGAGCTTCAAACAATGAAACACATCAACAGGCAAAGAAAGAAACAGGCGTTTCTGAAGGTATATGGCAAGAATATGTTGGAGATATATCCTACAAATTTATAAATGAGGGTCTGACGTCATAAGTAATCAAAACCCTATTCATGACTCATATTATAGGCTCCCGATATAATGAATCGTAGCGGAGGAGTACAACTACAATATAATTCTGCAATTTTTTTTTTTAATATCTAAGAAAAATAAGAAATAAAGCAAAAATATTCTTTAAGTATTAGAAAGTCTAAAAGCTCGAACTCAAAATGCACATTATGATTTTGTGACTTTAACCATTCTTTTAACATATATCTAAAAATGAAATGAAAACATGAAAAATATCCAAAGAGAAAAAAAAGATTAAATAATGTAATGAATATTCATCGTTTATATACAATTATATTTTACCTTGGTTACTTGTTCGTCCATCGTCTGCCATTCCGTTGGTAAGGAGTCACGACTCATGACTGCAAGCACAAGATTGAAAAGTTATCAAACACGTATATATAAGGAAATATCGCCTGATATCACACTGGCACTTTGCAGTGTAAATCATTGAAATATTGAAATATTGAAAATATTGAAAATATTGAAAATATTGAAAATATTGAAAATATTGAAAATATTGAAAATATTGAAAATATTAAAAATATTGAAAATATATTGAAAATATATTGAATATATATTGAATATATATATGTTTTGAATATATATTGAATGTATTGAATATATATTGAATATATATTGAATAAATATAGTGATTATATAATTGAATATATTGAAAATATTGCAATCATTGAAATCATTGAAATACCTAAATCAGTTGTTACTACTCGTCATTGCCTTAAAAAGAAATCAGAAGTTCGAAATCGAGAACACTTTTGAACTCAAGGACAGAAATAAGGCTACGGTTTCAAAGCAATAGAAGCAATGAAGAAATACCCGACTGATTATTATCATTATCACTATTATTTATCATTATCATTTATCAATTTTAATTTAAAAAACTACAAACTGATCGACTGATTATTACTATTATTATTAATATGTATATAATATTTATTATTAGTAGTAGTTATAGTAGTATTATTAGTGCAATGAAAGGTTTCGAATAAAAATGAAATGGATAAGAACAAAGATCGACAGAGTGGACCAATATTTTGAGATTTAAATATAAGTGAGTGGCTGGATTCCTTTCATTAAAGATGTTTAGGGATCAATCAATCCTGCTCATCACGTTGTCAGAATTGTATTTGTCTTTCTGAATCATTTAAGAATTAGATTTATAATCTTGCCTTTTATCGAGAATTTGGTCGTTCTTGGGCTACCGGAACTGAACCTCATTTCCAGTTGTTGAAAACTCAAAGCTTCCCGGATGCTCACAGCATGTATCTGTGTCAAGAAGAGTGTAAGTTTATTTTATTTGAAAAATGGTCATAGTTTATTCATGCTTTAAGAAAATTTGATCATAGACTGCACGAGAGAGTATCGGGGGGGGGGGGGCTCACCGCGAGGGTCGGGGCCGAATAAGATGTACGGAGAAAAAATGAGATGAAATATATTGTACTCCTATTTCTCCTGCCAGTTGACTAAATTGTCCGTGGTACCTAAAATTGCTTTATATATATATATATATATATATATATATATATATACGTACCTTTGTCCAAAACAGCTTTTCTGCTACATTGCTCAAAAGTTTCCATTTCTCGGCCTCCTCCATGTATTCTCTCTGAACATCTGATATCTAAATTAAGAAGAAGAAGAACAGAAGAAAACGTGAAAACCTTGGCACGTAACATGAATGTAATAAGGTCGTAAGGAGGAATGCGGGTGGGATGGTACGGGGTGGGGGGCTTGGCACAGTGGTTAGGTGTGCAACGTTGGTTAAGCCTTCCAAGGCAATCAGGTAGTTTTGCCGACACTTTGGGACCAACAAGCAAAACTATAACACATTGTCTTTATATTTTACTTTTAGATATATAGGAAAAAAGCTATAGTAACGTAACATTGTTCCAATTCACAATACATAGCTTTTGTTATATTTGAAGGAAAAAAATCATATCGTGGATCGATTACCAATTAGACATATTGGCAATGTAGAGAAAGTGATCGACTTTTTTTTATCAGATGCTTTTAAAATGAATATACAACCGATTGAGAAATTATGCAAATTATTAGAAATGAAAACGGCAACATTAAAACATTTAAAAAAAAAAATCAAATCAAAATCAAAATACTATATACATTTTATTAAGATATGAAGACTAACGGTCCAACGTATCAACATCTTTTCTTTGTCATTATTATTTTGATAGAATGTTATAGTTAAGGTGGAAAAAGTTAACTTGTTTACCTCTTTTACATGAAATATGGAAGGAGTCTCTCGGCAAAAATTCTCAATTTCCTCTCTGACGATAAGAACTGTTGATAGGTAGACCATGTGTTCATCTCTCTCCTTCTTTATTCTATCATTGAAATAATTTATATCGAAGAAAATATTTAGTCAAATTGAAAAAACAAGGCCTGAAATATACTTTGAGAACTCAGCTCTATAGAGTTGAGGCATGAGTGGAAGGGGAGGAGAGTGGGAGATGAGGGGAGAAGGAGGGGAGGAGATGAGGATGGGAGGAGACAGTTGTGAGTTAAGATGATGAAAAGATGAAATAGCTTGTCACCGAGGAGTTAAACGTCGGTGTACTGGTATATGACAACATTTAAGAGAAACTTGGGACAAGTTTTTAAGTTCTTCCAAAGTCAAGTTATACAGTGGTAATATATGCTTCTTCTATATGTTTGTTCTGGTATATACTAATGTATTTGACTCGTTGACTAAATGTGATTGCACCCGAATAAAACAAAAGGATACGCAGGGCTTATTGATTTGGGGGAGGAAGCCTGGGGCAGCTTCCCCACTCCCTGAGCCCTCTTCCTCCCCCTGCCGCAATACAATGCTAAGTGTGACATCTCCGAATAAGCTTACATTCAATTTAGGTAAATGCTACCACGTAATATAAAATCCAGTCTAAAGCGATACGGTAGATATTTGCATTTACGATACCCAAGAGACACACCTATCATTACCTCGCACTGACTACCCCACTACCACCTCACTAACCCTTCCCTTTAAAGTTTCTATTGGTAAATCCGGTCTGTAAATGAAGAGTTTACCTCTCCAAAGTCTCATCGAAATTTGTTTTTCCTTTAGATCTAATCTCCATCTGATTCAGTTCCTCAATTTCACTGCAAAATCTATCAATCTGTGAGAAAGAACATTCCATTCTATATATTTGTATATATTTGTGCAATTAAACATAGAACAGCCTTATAAAAGGCAAAGATACGTAAATATTGGCTTAAGGTTATGCAGAACATTTGTTATAAACAAAATCATGTCTTAAACACCTGATTATACTCTTTACTAACATGTTGAAGACCAGGTCCATAGCAGCCTACACTTTATAAAATTCACTTGTGCATTCACGATGGAATAGTGCATTATCGTTTTCTTGAACCCTATGACGTAATCCTTCTTCCCAACAATCGTTTAAATCACCTGGTATTTACCAGTCTACTAACTAGATTAAAACAAAGTGTCTATATTTGCTTCCAAAATAAGTTTCGGTGATTTCAAGGTATTCAATATTTGTGGCATATTATTGTAAATAAATTACCAATATTTTTTGTTCGAAGAATTTTGTTTTGGTAGTGAACGTTGCATTAACGTTGCATTAACATTAACAATAAATATAATAACAACAGCAACAACAACAGCAACAACAACAACAATATATGGCATACACAACATTTGAGACAAAATGTTTGCACGGCCGCGCTTACTGAGTCTAGAGTCTTTCTTACCTCTGTGAAGGCAGACTTTAAATCTTCACTCAGACCGCCCTCTAAAATGGTAATGAATTCATTGCAGTAGTCTTCTAGATTGAAACCGTCCTGCGAAATGAGGTAAGGAGATGATAAATGTTCGCTTAAAAATAGACTTGATCAAGCCGTTTAATGTTAGTAACTGCACATGCGCAAAGTGGAAGACGTAGTTACCAGGGTAACAAGAAAATCTAATCAATATAATCAGGTTACTTTTAATCCATTAACTATAGACGTACATAATATGGGAAGGGACTAAATTATTGCCCAGCAAGTCGTTCACAGAAAATGAGAAACATGAATAAATCCTCTCCTATTCTTTCCAAAACTATACATGTACTGAGTGCGCCCCATACTGTGCGTTTAATGCGATACGGGTTGAGTTTGTATCACGTGACCATAAACTACAGAGACACGCATGCGCGATATTGCCATCATAAAATAATGTTTGTAATTACATAGTTTTGTAATTAAAAGAGTATTTGTAATCTTTTTTCTTTTTTAATTCTTATACAAATATTCTAAACAAGAATAAAAATCGGAAGTCCCTTCCAAAGGATAGCAGATTCAAAGAATATAGGAATGGTCATTATATTATTATTAATCTACATATATTTACCTCTTCCAACATTTTACAAATAATCTGTCTTTTTGAGCAAAGCTCTTTCTGTAACAATCTTCTCTCTTCACTTTTTTCGTCGAGCATTTTTTCAATCTCTCTGAGAACCTTGTTCTATATTTTACAAATAAACCAAAGAAAGTAAGAAAGAAACAATGAAACTAAATAGTACAGAAAATACAGACTTAAAGTGTGTGATCGATACCATATTGCTTTCACTCAACACAAAACAAACATGTTAACAGTTCATGCCACGGTCAACCAAACGTATTTATCTGTGTGGACATAGTCCCCATAGTGATATAACAACATTATATGCTAAAGAATATAAAATTACACGTATGAACTGACAGATCTTTATACACACAGGCCAACATTACACATAACGTGTCGTGCCGTATATATACCGACAGTTTTAATAACACTATAGCAGGGGTTCTCAAAAGGCGTCCCAAGGGTTCAATCCGAACCAAGAATGCATTTCCATCCAGTCCGTCCGTCCGTCCTCCACCCCCCCCCCCTAAAGTAAGAAGTCCGCCCTATTTTGTACTTTAAATGGTATGCGTCCTTTAAAGGCTTAGACTAGAACAGCTTCCATTTTCTACCTGCTCCATCTTTATAAATCTAGATATCATTAGAGCTTGGTTGGTTCTGTGGGCCCATGGTTTTAACCAAATACTTCTCTCTGACCATCTTAGTCAAAAGAAAGACAAAGAGAGAGGGACGAAAATGGAAGGGGAAGGGGTGCGAAGTAGGAGGGGAGGGGAGGAGAGAGAAGGGGATGGGGAGGGGAGGAAGGGGGAGTGATCACTACTACAAACCTGGTTTTCTAACGCCCGATCGACCTCTGCTTCATCTTCATCTTTTGTAAAGTAGATGAGAGGCAGGATATGCAGATGGAGAAGACGAAACATTTCCCACAACAGTTTCGGCGAATCAGATGGATACTGTAAAGCCTGCCTGGTAATTTTCAGAAGATCTTCAAAGTCACACTGACGCACCATTTCTTCACTATCTAATTGGACTGAAAAAGGAATAACTGAGCACGTGACTTAGTATACACTATAATAATTGTCTCTGTATCTCATACATTAATAATATTATTATTATTATATTTACAAAAAGAAATAAGAGAAACACTCACTTAAGTGTAAGTTTTAAAGCATATACTTAAGTGTAAGTGTTAAAGCATACACTTAAGTATAAGTGTTAAAGCATATACTTAAGTGTAAGTGTTAAAGCATACACTTAAGTGTAAGTGTTGAAGCATATACTTAATTGTAAGTGTTAAAGCATATATTTACGTGTAAGTGTTAAAGCATATACTTAAATGTAAGTGTTAAAGCATATACGTAAGTGGATCGAGTGCGTAAAGGGGTTATGGATGGGGTTGGTGGGAGGGAACGTGAGGTAGAGGGTGAGGTAGAGAGTAGTGGGGCCAAATATTAGCATACTAGAAGGTTGCTAATTTTTGTGTTTCAAAATTACGTTTCTGAAGGCTCTAAGCCTTCGATATTTCTCCATACATTGAGGAGCGTTCAGTTACACAAATGTATCAGCAGGGAGTTGTTATGGAAGGTATCAGTGTGTGAAGATTTTTTGAGGATGGCAGCAGACCATTATTAAGTGACATGACCAGTAATCGTATTTAAGCCTAGTTGATGCCCAGAGGGGGAGGGGCGGGGTATGGTGGTCTTGTTGCCCCTTCAATAAAAAACATCGTGATATTATGAGCCCACAGGGTTACTTGGATACTAACAGATTGTATAGGGATGTGTATTATACTACCATTTATCGGGGTGGGGGCGGGAGTGGGGCGGTATACTTCCGTTAAGGATTGATTGGTTGATTTGCAAATTAGTTGACTAAGATAGGCAAAACATGTCACGGTGTCTCGGATGTCCTTGTTTTCTTCTTTTTTTCATTTCGTAGCCCCAGTCATGAGCTTCTCTGAAACTGCCATCCATTGACCCCCCCCCTCCCCCCAATAAACCAATTGCCTTAGTCAAAGACCCATCCCATCCCATCACCATGCCCACTTAGCGTCTGTCCCGCAACCATTTTAGATGTGACTCGGTTTCTGGGTAACATGTATGTTTACAAATTTATTTTGTCATAGTCAGGTAGTCAACGACTTATAGACGACCACGTGGCGTTTTGAGGTTAGACAAATGTTAGAGTATACACAGAGACGCCGAGAGCCAGATCAGACTCCCAGGGACAATGACGTCACCTGGTCCCACTTGCACTTTCCATTATATCCTAACTTTACTATAAAAATGATAACACACTACATATTGACTTCTTTATCACACATTTTGCCCTACCCCCTAATTGACCCCGGGTCCCGGGGTTGTTACGCACCCCCCCCGCCCCCCTGATTCTCGTCACGTCAAGTCTGGGTATACATCATGAACACCGTTCATGTTCGAGGGTGTCGAGCGGGTAAGGTAAACTTTATTGTAGGTATAACTTAACCAGATACATGACATACCACTGTGCGCATGATTACAACGTTGCTTAATTCCGTCGTTGCCATAGTAACTTCTTCTTTGGATACAATCTTGAGAACGACATGTAGTCCAATGTAGAACCTTCTGAGTGAGGTTGATAACAACCAAGTTCAGTACTTTAACCTTTGAAATAAAAAATAATGATATCGAAATATCACATTCGCTTATATTCATGTCACAACATTCGACATCATGTATAGTATACATGAAATGAATATGCAAGTCAAGGTAAAACGTTACAGCCAGAAGGGAAAATTTCCCAATGCTAATATACCTCTCTAAACTGTACTCCAAATATCATGCTTCGAAGCACTGGTATTGACAGTACAAACAGTTCCTAACCTTGATCTGATAGAAACATGATATTCATACTGCTCGTACTGACAATACGAGTGCTCTGAAGTGGGACATGACACTACAGTATAGAAAAATTTTTGTCCCAACTGGGTGAACGTTAGGATCAACCATGACTAACATATCGGAGACACCCTTTCAAAACCACTTGATATAGAAGTGCAATCTGGTTGTGGAAATTACAGGGAAAACCCCTTCTACATTTAGACGGTTAAGGAACTAACTGCTAACATGGGCTCATCATAAGGGTATTTCTCATATTAGGCCTACATTACCACGAATATGTGTCTTGACCAAACCGAGAAGAAGGATGGCGGGACCATGTACGGCTCCGAAAGTAATACAACAACAACATCAACAACGACACAAAAAAATAATTACAAAAGAGAGACTTTGCTCGAAACTCCAAAGTAAAAAAGTCATATCGGAGCTGCTGGTAACAAAAGAGAAGTAATGCCACAAATGATATTATAATGTGAAGGACAACTGGACACAATATGTTCCCCCTTCGTCCCCATCCACTTCGCCCCCATTCTCCCGCATTCATGAAACATGAGTCAGACATAATATATAACTTGGGGCCGGGGGGGGGGGCGGTGGAGGGGTCGTGGTTTTCGAGGTATAACTAGTTCATGAACATCGAGATTGTTATACTTCCGATGTGTCGTGGAAATGCTTACATAAAATAGGTTGTATAACAACATTTATCGTTCACATGACACTGAAAATCATGGCAATGAGTGCTGGTAGAAGGAAGGGTAAACCAAATCGGGGGCAAATAGAAATCCCACAAATGGGGAGCGAGGCAAGCTTGGCATTGTTATATTTGAAACACTGATTTCATGGAGAATTTTTCTTTCCACCTGAAGATTGAGATAGTCAAATTATACTAGATATGTTTAAATTTGATAACTCGACAACGTCATAATTCAGCACGTTACTTGTGTAGGCTATATTATCAGCGGTGCGCAAACATGGAAGCCCATGACCCATGACTTCCCATGAAGACCGAATGCATCAGTACAAAAGTAGTTTGTAGCCTACTATGGAATTTGATGTTAAAGTAAATCACTTCTTCGATCTCCGCCAGAAGAAGTAGTGACGTAACAAAAGGGGAAGTGAGTAAATGCAGAAATATATTGATAAAGTAACATAGTTAGTTACCACACATATTAGTCAAGCGCCTGCCCATGGTGGACATTTGAATACCACGTAGGCTCAGCAATCACAGTAGCTGACCAACATTACAGTACGTAGTTCATTAGTACACAGCCTAATTAATTAGCTCCTCACCAGTAACACGTGAAGAATCACTATTGTGTGTGTGTGTGTTTGTGTAGGTGTGGGCGTACATGTCTTCGCCAACAAAACCTCTTGCACGAAATATGATATGATTTTGTCTCCTACACAATTGGTTATCGGTTTCAGATTTTTACGTATAGTGCTATATTCGTGTTCTTTCTTTTACGCTGTATCTATTACAAATGCATCGATATCAAGAAATGTTTAGCATGCCTGTATGTTTAGGCGTAAATACTCACCTTTGCCCAAACGGCTGGTTCTAAGCCTATGATATTGGCTGATTGTCCTGATATCGTGGGAAGAGCACCGTCTTTTAAGTTGAC
>KN885283.1:0-15072 GCA_000934455.1 Apostichopus parvimensis
TATATGAAGATGCCCCCACCATACAAATAGAGCGATGTCATCGAGACGGTAGAGGCCATGGCAATAGACCATCCCACATCCTCGTCCGATGTTTATCCTACAAGGATAAAGGCTTTATCATGAGAAAGAGGAGATTGGCTTTGGCAGAACAGAGATTTTTTTGTAGTCGATGACCTGACAAAAAAGACTTGTATGGTATAACTAGGACAGAAGACGACCGCTTATCATCCTGAAGGAAACCTTACACAATTTATTAAAGGCCTTGCCTCAGAAACAAACACCTAGATGGTCAAAACACTTGTCAGCAGTTATTTATGCATACAATGTCACATAACATGCTTGCAGTGGATTCAATTTCTCACCATTTTATCTTATGTTTCGTAGAGACCCAAAACTACCAGTAGATTTCCTGTTATGCACTGGTTCAGATGGGGACAAAGTTAACAACCAAGACGCTACAACTAATAGGTGGTGTGCTTTTCATGCAGAGGCCTTGACCTGGGGTTTCCAAACAGTAAGCGACCTGCATTTGGAACATTAATCTAGGCCCTATGAGCTCATAGCTACACTGTAAAACCCAACCCGTAGATGAGCTTTATGAACAAGGGTAATGACAGTCAGGATGACTCAATAATGTTAAAATAAGCGTAACAACATGATTTACAAAAGTTTTTTGCGGAAACGTAGATCAACATATGAAAATATCTTTGTTTCAACTTGTCATGGTCGAGTATCAAAACATTTCCACATGAAAACGACTGGAAAGAGAAGACTGCACGTATTTCCAACATACCTACCGGTAAGTGATCGCAGCGCTCGCGCGTGTATATCAACTAAGTAGATAACATACGTCAGGGTCCAGCTTTTCCAAGTCTTGGAAGATTTACGGTTCGTATTTAGAATCATTAATGCTCAATACAGTACTGATTTTCGCAAAGATTCGACTGAATCTGAAATATGTTGTTAAAATTAGCCCAATTCAAAGTTTAAAACTTGCAGCATGAAAATATCCGCGTGATTGAATTGGATTAGAAAAGTTACTATTTCAACAGCCTAGCCTACAAAATTTATAAGCTCCATTTCACATTGAACGTAGGCTGTTCATTAGGGTAGGCTATAGAGCTTTACAGATAGGCCTAACCATTAACAGTTGCGCAGTGTAAGACAAAGGAGTAAAACATTCGGTTCATCAGCATAAGCTCGATGGTTAATACATGATACTGATTAGCAAATTTAAATGAGGTATAATTTAGAGATATGTTTGTTGTGATTGGCAGTGATAGTGGTCATTCTGTACTAGCAAATATACAAACTATTATTGTTGATAAAAACAAAGGATGGCTTGTAGTAAAATTGCATAAATCTATTTATCAAAGCCACATTGGAGCATACAAAGTGACAGAGACTGAAAAATATCAAGTAGTTTGTCCAGGTAATCACTACCCTCTAACTTACTACACTATCAGAGAAGCTAAAGTGGTTGTGTTGAAACACTTTGTAGATATACATGAAGAACAATAGGAGTTACCCTAAGTTGAGTTGTCTGTGATAAAGCATGAGTTACTAAACGTTGAAAGATGCAGTACTTGGATGACATTTACATGCAAAATTTCTACCCATGCAAGTAGCCAAGAGTAGATGTACAGTAGATCAGCTGCCATACTGCATATTTATGCAGTGCATTTGGTATACTGCAGCTGAATGGGTTGTTGCACTTACTGCTAAAATATTACTATGTGGTACAGTACTGTAATTCTAAGGGGAGTGTACGAAAAGATATAGCCAGCTTCTCACTCACTTACATTGTTCTCTTTTCATGCGTAGGATTGCTCAGAAATTGATACAATGTACAAATTGAGGGTCGTGTTGTCACCAAAGGACATTCAGAAGGTGTGCCTTGAGCAACGTCCAGAGTCTGTTGAAAACCTTATGGAAACTTTGAAAGATAAGTTAAGCCTTGAAGGCAGTTTCACATTGCAATATGCTGATCCAGACTATGGCGGTGAGATGGTGAATCTGACTAATGCAAATGATTTACCAGAGACATGTGCATCTGTCCAAGTGATATACACTGAAATTGCTGAAGATCAGTGCTATCAGAGTAGTACACCCTCACTGTCATCTGTCGGTTCATTCGGAAGTTCACATGACACTATGAGTGTTGTTCAAATGATGACAATGAGACAAGGGTGTTGGCCAGAGGTCTTTCAGGTACCTAAAGTAGGCCCAGAGCTGGAACTGGTTTTTGAAGATGGTAATAGAAAGTATCTGTCAGAAGGAAAGAAGCACCTTGACTTAAGCAAAGATCACAAAAGTCAGTTCCTTGATGCGATTGCTAACCGCATTTGGGAGTACAAAGCTTATCCAACACACATGGAATACAATGAAGTAGCAAAATGCAATGCACCAGGAACTTTCCAACGCCTTATGCAAGCCTGCCTGAGTGATCAATTCTTTCAGTGCATTCAGAAACCGTCAGTCGTAGGGCCCATAAGGCCCGGGCTAAGCTCAAAGTCGGCAACCGGAGACAGGCTGCCATCAACAAGAGGAAGGCTATACTGAGGAGCAGAAACCTGTGACTGTCGTAATAGGCAGAGTGTAGCAGACGGGTAGACACTGAACACCCCAGGCATGACCATAGGGCAACATTTTGGAGGCACCACCGGGATGGCAAGGCCGTGTGAATATGCTGTATAATGTCCAATTATGTCACTAATATGTTGTATTTTAAGGTAAAAGTGATTGGAATACTAAGATATAGGCTAGAACAGGCCTGGGAATAGTGTTTTGTTGATTTGTTAGTCACATTATGGAAAATCAGGAGCTTGAACAGGTTATTGGGGAGATCTTCCAAGTTGTGTCTACTTTAGAGGAAAATCAGTTGAGGGAGGTATGCGTCTCAGTTAAGCTAGAAAGCCTAGAGGGGAAATCGAAACTAGCTCTGAAAAGGCAACTACCTCGACATGTCCATGGTGACGGGCAGTGAGGATGGGGGGTTGGTAGCCCGTAGAAAACTGCTATCTGATGTTAGGATCATCAGTCATTCAGACACTGAAATAGCCCAGCCCTCTACCTCTTTCATTCCACCCCAGCATCATAGAACCCCCTCTGGAGTTGATATAGAGAACGGGTCCTATTTGCGGAAAGATTTCCGGATTTCAGGGCAAGTTGGGGAACCTGGGCACAAAGACAAGTTGTCCTTTGCTAGCTTAGCTCACCAGACAGAGGAAGGCCAAAGAAAGAACATCCCGGATGAAGAGATCACAGAGACTGTGATACGTGCAATCCAACCTGGCCTGAGCCTACGTGGCTATTTAGAAAGTCTTTGTGGCCTGACAATGTCGTCACTGCGGAAAATCCTTCGGTCCCACTACCGAGAAGGACAGGCTACTGTACAACCAACTGTCCAATGGATCATAATGACTTCATAAGAGCAGAAGTCACTCCATTGTTGAAGAAGTTCTCCGTGTCCGAAAGGGGAGCTGCTCGAGAGCGTCATCGCCGCTTCCAGTGAGGACGAGGAGCGACAGAAGAAACACTAAGCCGCTAGGAAAGTCATAAAGGTGAATGCAGCACAAGTGACAAAGGAAGTGGAGAAGCCAGTGAAGTCGGAAACATAAATCCAAACACCTGTCCAGTCGGAGATGGAGGCCTTAAAAGTTGAGATGGCCAGCCTGAAGGGATTGCTCCTCCAGACTGTTCTCGGTGGAAAAGGGAGCAGAGGCTTGAGACGTCCACCAGGTTGCCAGTCTTGCAGATCAGCGGGACAGGGTGAGTCATGTAGACACTGCTACAAGTGCGGCCAAGGGAATCATTTTGCCAGAGAATGCTATCAGAGACAGACCCAGGGAAACGGCAGCAGGTTACCATTGGGAGGCCAGATGTAACCCCAGCATCAAATCAGCCTCATGACACTTCAAGCATTAACAGCTCTGATAACAGAGTTTTCCGGACCTAACACCATGACAACAAACTAGACTTGTGTGGTATATTGATAAAGTTTGTGTAATCTGATGTAGTCTTCCCAGCGTTCTTCGAAACCACCCATTGGTCTGTCCGCTGACCTTATGACCTACATATCATTTATTATATTGTATATCCACCAATATGTATCAACTTAGATCCAGTTCGACATTAACTCGTTTAGAATAAAGACGTATAAATATAAGCCCGTTCTCATGTGTGTTGTCACGTTTGCGTGTGTCGTTTGGTTAATTAAGTGAGTTAAACCAGCGGATACGTCATTGGCGACGAGGATCAGATAAAATCTTCCACCAAAATTGACATATTTTTCTCTAACATGGCCGCTGTTTTTGGACAGTTGTATGAGTTTAAAAGAGCGGAGGAAGAGTGGACACAATATGCGGAACGAATGGGACATTTTTTCGACACAAATGCAATCAAGGACGAAAGTCAGAAGAAAAGCATATTGTTGAGTTCTATAGGATCCGACACTTACAAATTACTCAGAAATCTATGCGCCCCTAAGAAACCAGGAGAACAGTCGTACAAAAAATTGGTTGATTTATTGGCACACCATTACCACCTAAAGCCCTCCGTAATTGTCCAACTTTGCAAGTTCAACAGTCGTTTCCGGTTGCCAAGTGAATCAGTTGCTACATTTGTTTCGGAATTGAGATCTCTAGCCGATACGTTGAAACAGTGCTGGATGATACGCTTCGTGATAGTTTAGTTTGTGGGATAATCAACGACAACATCCAGAGCGCCTTCTTTCAGAAGACGATTAACGTTTGAGAAAGCTTTAAATGTGACAATCGTCATGGAAAAAGCATCTCAAAAGGTTGCAGATTTGCATAGAATGGGTTCTTCTTCGCAGGCTGGACAACTGAATGCCTTGAACAACAATAACAGGTATGGAAGATTTCGGCCTAGCAGTGACACTAAGGCTACTAACAACACAAAACCTTGTTACAGGGACGGGAGAAAGAACCACACCCAAACGATTGCTACTTTAAAGAGAAAGTATGCAACGCATGTAATAATACTGGCCACATTGCTAAAGTTTGTTGTTCAAAGAACACTGAACAGCACAACAAAGGCAAACATAATGCCAACTTAATGAACGTTGCTCCAAGTGTTATTCAGAAATCATTACAAGGTGAGAATGATATGTACTCCCTATTTGTTAATCGTGCCAAAGAGGATGTTAAAGAAGCGATTAAGCAGAACGTTACAATCAACGGACATGACGTTACCTTCGAAATCGACACCAGTGCTTCATTCAGTATCATTTTGGAGAAGCAGTATGCTTCAATAGGGAAAATTAAACTGAACCAGTTAGATATTAACCTGCCTACTTTCACTGGCGAAAAATTGAACATACTGGGAATGTTCACGGCAGATATTGATTACATGGGACACAGTACAAAACTCCCATTGTATGTAGTCAGTGGTGAGGGCCCCTCTTTAATTGGATGCAACTGGCTCGTGGAATTGAAACCGGACTGGGAAAGGATTTTCAACTTCAACTCTTTTTTGGTGATACCGACCTCTTTGACACAGGTACTTGACGCGCATACCGCTATTTTCAAGGAGGGTCTTCGAACACCAATGGGGTCAAAGGCTACTAGCCACGTTGATGAATCAGTAGCCCCCAAATATTTCAAGGAGAGGACAGTTCCATACGCGATGAGAGAAAAAGTTGAAGCGGAGCTGCAAAGGTTACAGGATCAGGGAATTATCAAACCGATTCAATACTCCGAGTGGGCTGCGCCTATCGTTCCGGTGATGAAACCCGACAGGTCTATTCGAATTTGTGGAGACTACAAATTGACAGTAAACGCAGCTACCAAAGTAGATAAATATCCACTGCCCAAGGTTGATGACTTGTTTGCAACCCTGGCAGGTGGAGAAAAGTTCACAAAACTTAGCCAAGCCTATCAGCAAGTGTTATTGGATGACAAATCACAGGCTTATGTCATAATTAATACTAGCAAAGGTCTTTTCAGATACAACAGGTTGCCATTTGGGGTATTATCGGCACCCGGTATTTTTCAGAGGATAATGGAATATGTATTGCAGGGAATTCCCCGGGTCGCTGTTTATTTAGATGATGTATTAATAACGGGTAAGACGGATACAGAGCACTTACAAACCCTAAATCTTGTGTTATCTAGATTAGAGTCTGCAGGGTTGTGTCTTAAGAAAGACAAATGTGCATTCATGTCAACGTCTGTGATTTATTTAGGTCGTAGGATTGACGCCGAAGGTCTTCATCCAACAGAAGACAAAGTAAGAGCAGTAAAAGAGGCTACAGAACCACAGAATGTTTCACAACTGAAGTCCTACTTAGGATTGCTTACTTATTACAGTAAGTTCCTTCCTAACGTGACAAGTACGCTTGCTCCATTGTAGGCTTTGCTCAAAAAAGAAGTCAAATTTACGTGGGCTGAAAAAGAGCACTATGCTTTCATCAAGTCAAAGAAATTGTTGACTTCTAACAGAGTCCTCACACATTATGACCCACAATTGAAATTAATATTGTCCTGCGATGCGTCTCAGTACAGCGTAGGCGCAGTTTTGTCGCATAAAATGCCTGATGGGTCAGAGAAACCTGTTGGATATGCCTCTCGAACTCTTTCCAAAGCTGAGCAAAACTACTCGCAAGTTGAGAAGGAAGGACTGGCATGTATTTTTGGTGTTAAGAAATATCATTCTTATTTGTATGGTCGTAAGTTTGAACTAGTCACCGATCACAAACCATTGCAATCATTGTTCAATGAGGCCAAGTCCGTACCACCACAAGCATCGTCTAGAATTCAAAGATGGGCATTGATGCTTGCGAATTATGAATATAATTTGAAGTTTAGACCTACATCTGAACATGGCAAATGCCGATGCGTTCAGTAGGCTACCCTTGAAAGATTACAACACACAAGTGCCAATGCCGGCAGATACAATTTAATTGCTAGAGAACCTAAATCAAGGGCCAATCACCACCACCGAAATCAGCAACTGGACAGCCAAGGATCCAGAATTATATCGCACATTGAATTTCGTGCGCACAGGTTGGCCAAATGAATGCCCGAGCTCGAGTAATGCTTTCAAACCTTATTTTCAATGTCGAAATGAATTAAGTATTGAAGACGGATGTTTGTTATGGGGTAACAGAGTAATCGTCCCAAAACAAGGCAGAATGCAAATTCTGAATGAGTTGCATGGAAGCCATCCAGGAATTGCGAGCATGAAAAGCTTAGCTAGGATGCCGATTGGTGGCCAAACAGATATTGAATCTTGTGTTAAGTCATGTCACATATGCCAAACAAATCGTCCAATGCCACTGCAAGCACCCCATTAAATCCATGGGATTGGCCTAGATTGGCTAGAGTGCACGCTGATTATGCAGGACCGTTCATGGGACATATGTGTCTGGTGTTGGTTGACGCACATTCCAAGTGGTTAGAAGTTCATAAAATGAATTCCTCGACTTCCTCAGCCACTATTCAGACTATGCGTAAGACACTTGCACAATGTAATGTATTGGTTGTTTCTGAGTGCCCATTCGGCGTTCATAAAAAGCAGTTACAACATGGCGTTATCCATAACCAGTAACTGAGTCCTCAATTCTCTTTCATTCATGGTAGTACGAGTCGGAACAACCAACAGAAGTAGACTGACTCAGAAATCGCTCTAGAATGGCATCGGGAGGAGATAAACCAAACATGAACCGGCATGCGGAAGATTTGCACAAAGAATGGAGAAGATTCAAGCAGCATTGTGAATTCACTTTCAAAGGGCCACTTGCAAGCAAGACTGAAGTAGAAAAGGTGAATTATCTCATGACCTACATTGGTGACAAGGGCAGGGAGATTTACCAAACCTTTCAACGGAGCGCTTGAAGAGGCACATAATGCATACCTGCAAGCGCTCAAAGACGATGATGATATTCATGAAGCCGAAGCATATGTCAGCCATTCATCGTGATGTTGATGAGTTCAGTCACAGTCAGAAGATTTTGATATGGCAGAGATCCCAGGAGGTCCCATTGGTCATGCCTTCTGATTCGGTAAGCCGATCAGGCTCAAGTAGCTCCATCACAATTGAGAGAGCCAAAGCCAAGAAAGCTGCATTAGCGGCAATGGCAGTTTTGTTGGAACAGCAACAAGATCTTCAGCTAGCAGAGCTGAGGTTGAAACAGCAGAAAGATGAGTTAGACCTCAGGATGGCAATAGCTATGGCCGAAGCAGAAGAGAAGGCCTACATGGAGGCAGAGCATAAGGTTGATTTATCGGTTGCTAGGAGTTGTGTTAAAAATTCTTCTGATGCAGTTGAAAGCGAAGGTGCTGTGTTGAGCCCGAGGCTCTTGAATTTCACCCAAGTGAGAAGATTACAGTTCCTGAAGCCACACCCAACTGTCAGATCAGGGTTGGAACCAGTTAATTGAAGCTATTCACTTGTCGCTAGCAGAGTTCAGCTATTTTGATGGTGACTCCCATGAAATACTGGTCATTTGTTAGGTCCTTCCAGAACAGCGTTAGTAGTTCGAATCTTAATTGTGGAGCCAAGCTTACACGTCTTCAGCAGTATTGTGTGGGTAAGGCGAGCAAGGTCATACACTCTTAAAACGACCTAGTCATTTTTCCGACCAGAAAGTCTCGTCAAAATAGTTTTGACTAGAAAAGGGTCGGCTTGATTAGATATTCTCGTTACGGTCACTCTGATCTAGTTAATTTAAACCAGTTTGGGATCATATCAGCTAACAAGTGACAAGGTATACCCATAGTTACAGCTGAGTTTGAGCATTGCCTGTGGAATTCAAACGGTTGACTTTGACATTCTTCAACCACCGCCCTAAACTACTTCTACACTAAGATGGGCGAAAACGAGGACGATTTTGTTTCAAAAACCCTTACGAAATGGGGGTTAACAAAATACATCCACGCATTTAAAGGTGAGTGCTACAATATGCTATAAAATGTGCTTAGTATCCTGCAAAGGCAACATTCTGTCAACGTCCGTTCATTCATGCAATGAGGATAGCCGGTTTAACATACACCCGTTGAAGTCATGTAGACTAGGCTTAACGTTACTAGGCAACATCAGTTCAAAGTTGTGTGCATTTTGTACCCGGGTGTGTTTAGGCTACTGTCGTTGGTTTACTAACGCACTAAGTGCCTACGCTGTCTGGCTCGGCCTTATAGCTAGGCCCTGTAAGTAGTAAATTTGTCAAAACTTGTTTCTTGCTATAATTTACAAAAGATTTTTTTTATTAAATACAAGTTTCAGTTGGTTTAGATTTGAAAATACTTCAAGAATACCTGAGATGAAAAAAGTGTGACTTGATGTATCTACAGTATAGGATATCTATTAATGGACATACCTTTCAGTTTCAAAGTCAGTAATATGAATTTAAAAAATGGGATCAGATTTTCTTGCCTTCACCCTTTGCTTTGCATGTGAGAAAAATTCACAACTATCACTGCAAATCTTGTTTATTGTTTTCACTATTTCATCACTGCAGATTGGAACCAACTTGCCAGAGTTCCTGTCTAAGGTTAGCCAGATGCAACCATTTATTCTAATCATAGGAGAGCACAGAAGGAACCCAGAACAACAGTTTGTGATAGTAGAAAGGATGGCAATACCAGCTACTTCTCTTATCAAGGCAGTTGATCTATGTTTCAAAGTGTTTTATGTATTGGACCTTAACTATTGTCTTGGGAGTCTAATAACGTGTGGGATTTCATTCAAAAGAACATTTACAGGCTGGGCGAGGGGAAGGGGAGACTAAGGTCAACACCAAGTGTCTTGGCCCTTAAGAATTTTGTAATATGTAGTGCGGAAACTCAAATGAGATGTAAAAAGAGGGTGCTTACGATCCATGTTTATAGTATTCAGTGTAGGATTTTCACGGTCGTCCGGTCGTCCGAGACGACTAGAAATTACGTCGGACTACCAAATCTTTCAAAATGTTGTGTGCTTGGTAGTCCTTCGGACGACCAAAAAAAATGAAGGCTTTGAAGAATTATTTAGCCTAATTATATTTCATTAAAAACGAAAGTCAATTCAATTAAATAGTTTCTGAATAACCCCCAAACCATACATAAATCATTTAAAAACATGCGCGATATATTAACTTTACAACATCGTTAGCAAAAATCTGTACACTAATAAAGTCGCCTAGCCTAACGTTAGTTTCTAATGTACCCAGAAAACAAATACGACTCGTGGCTAAATGTCAGTGCAATGCAGTTTGAACGGTGTTGTAACAACAGTCGATCAGACACTGACGTCTATAGGCCGAGTGAAAATGCATTGCTGGACGTACGCACGTGAGCTGTACAGTAGTAAAGAATCTAAATCCTACCTACTTGAACGTTAAATTATTTATCATTCTAGGTGGTAGGATTTATATTGTTTATCATAAGCAATACTGTTTGTATGCGACGCACGTGTAGCGTCGTTACAGGCAATTCGGATATATCACGTAAACACATGCATGCTGTGAACATGCGTTAAACCTAAAAATTTCATGATAATTATTTATTGTAGGCCTATAGTAATTTAAAGAGAGCAATATCACAGACAAGTCAGTCAATGTCACATGCAAAACCGTGAAACCCATATAATAGTTGTATAAACCACGCAATGCAGTTGAACGATATAAACCCTTCCACAAAGTGGTCTGATCATTAAATACTGTCCAGTAACGTTAATCAATACACTTAAGATTTCGCAACTGTGATTGGCTGTGAGTGTACGTACAGAAGTATAACCCGACACAGTGTCGGAAACTTACGGATGTTGTAACTCAGTTACGTGAATGGCGCCAAAAACTTGTGTAGTTATGTGAAAGTGTATTTTGAATGAAATGAACGTAATTCGTGTATTTTTTTGCAGCAGAACACATTTTCGGGAGATCAATTAATAGAAATTGAGAAGGAATGAATACAAAACCCTCGTGGGAGTTCTCCTCCTCAGATTCCCCAATATTTTGGTTTGTCTTAATGGCAGACTACTCGTACACATTGGATAGCGGTCGTCTGTTTTACTTTTTAATGTTAGTTTTTAACACATGCATGCTGCATTACCCACCTACACATTAGCGTATATTTTCAAATATTCTGATATCTGATATGATCTAAATATGTGGCGATTTATGAAGAATATTGAACCACCTAAGAAAAAGCCTAAGATGGACAATGAAAAGAGAACAGTCCGCCAAAATTACGATCAAAACAAGCGGCAACGATCATTTCAGAAATCATGGCTCGATCACAAGGATTTTAAACCGTGGCTTCGTTATGACAATGCGTCAAAGCTTATGTTTTGTACGATGTGCGAGGATAGGGCAACAACAGAGGATGTAGCCCTATGCAAAACAGAATTTATCAAGGGGTGTGCATCGTTACGCACCAGTCACGCACTCGCTAAGCATGGAAGGCCATTCTCTGATTTTTTGTGGATGACTGATCTGGATAGTAAGAAAGGATTGGATGTTGGAGAGACTTACAAGAACAGGAAAAAATGTCGGGAATTCACGGATGCAATTGCAGAGGTTGAACGTCAGAAACTTGAGAAGCGAGTATCAGATTCAAAGTTTCTGGCAGTTATGTGTGACGAAGCAACAGATGCTGCCGTAGTGGAACAATTGATTCAATTTATCAGGTAAGTTGAACTATTTTTTTTAGTTGTTAGCTCATAGATAATTTAATTATTGGTCAAACAGGCGGCATAGTTGAATAAACATTAGACAACCGCTATTAATATGACATAGTTCAACATTTGTTATTCCTTGCATTGGTCGCAAGGAATCTATGCGATCACGTTGGCGTGTGTGTTTGACACAAAGTTTTAACCACATTATCGCATCAGTCCCAAGATGCATTAATATCTTATTTGGTACACATGTTACCAATATTAAGTAGATGATCCCTATTGATTTTGTAAAGAGGTCAAAGGTTATATATCAGGTCAATAGGAGTCTAATATTAAAAACATTGAACAGGGTAAACCTGGATGAAACTCATAGTTGGTATGTAGGTCACCCATATTGAGTAGATGAAACATAAATTTTATGAGAGGTCAAAGGTCATCATTTGAAGTCAGGACGACTCAATTTCTGAAACCTTGTAATTGGAGTGACTCAAAAGGGGAACTTTTAGTTTGTATGTAGGTCACTTATATCAATTATTCCATGTCGCTTTCTCACAGAATGGAAATATAATCTTGACAGGAAGGAGTTAACTGTTTTTTAAATCATCAGATTTTTAAATTTGAGACAGCAAGGAATAAGTTTCTTGTTATTCAGAGTAGATATACGGTCCAGACCGTAGCAATGTCATTCGTGAATGGAACTTAGAAAAGAAACATGCTTGGCTCAGATATATGCCTTGTCTTAATCAACATCTCCTCCCCCCCCCATGGAGTCGTCAAATCAAGTTTCCTTGCAATCCAGCAGTTAGAGAGGGCAACTGCTGAAAATTGCTATGCCGAAATCCTTAATGCACTCCATGAGCAGTTGGGGATCAAAGAGGCAGATGTTTGGACCAAACTAATCGGGTTTGGCAGTGATGGAGCATCAGTCATGACTGGTAGGAAGAGCGGTGTAGGGGCACGCCTAAAGGAACATCAGCCCGTTGTACAGACGGTTCACTGCATCGCACACCGGCTGGAACTAGCCATTAAGAATGCAGCCAAGAAGGTCCCTATGTTCCAAAAATTGGATCAGCTGCTTCTGAGCCTCTTCCTATTCTACCACAACAGCACTCTCAACAGGGGTCTGCTCAGGAGGACTGCAGAGGCACTGGGGGTAAAAAGGTTTATTCCAACTAGGACAGGGGGTACGAGATGGATTGGCCACACTCAGACTGCCCTGAATAACTTGTTGTCTGGGTACCCTGCTATCATCCAACACTTGCTAGAGGTAATGTTCAGACTCTATATATTTTTGTTCAAGCAAATTAATAGTTTTTCCCAAAATTAATAGTTTCTCCCAAATGTTTGTTTTACTGTTCTTTTCGATAAAAGTTATGTGATATTAATAAAGATACTTTTACTGTTCTCCATGGTTATTGCTTCCAGATAAAGGACCAAAACAAAACCAGTGCTGACTCAAAGGGGAAGAGTGCAGAATTCATAAAGCTCCTGTTGTCTAGGACTTTTCTGGAGTTTATACACTTCGTCGTAGACATCACCAGTATCCTCAGCATCCTGTCCCGCACATTCCAAAAGAGGGACATGAACATGTCATCTATTCCAAAACTGGTGGATGATACCATCCACTCGCTCGAGAAATTGAAAACTCAGTGAGTGTTAGCTTTCCTATTTTATTATTCATTAAAAGTCATTGAAGTAACTACTCATTCTCCTTTGTCTTACCATGCCCTCATACAGTTCTATATTGAATATGCAAATAATTATATTTGAGGGGCTGGACAATAAACGTATATTATATTACAAATCCAGGGTTGTATAAACCTAGTTTTTTTTTCTCGGTTAGTATGTATGTATTCACTACTCTTCCATCTTTTTGAATACTGTATTTTCAATTTTTAGTGCTTACTTTAAAGAAAAATATACACCCCTGTACAACTATACTATACTATTTTCAATATAGACATGGCCCTGCCCTACGAAAATTCAGGCAGGCTGTTTCAACAGAAACCTTCCATGGGATGGACATAATCGGGGAACCACTGGAGGACACCATCTGCCAACAACTGATAGTCAGCTTGGTTGATTCTGTGAGAGAAAGGTTTGACACGGGAGACCAGTTGACAGCGAATGTAGCCAAAATTATCAATTTCAAGTCTTGGCCTATTGAAGCAGAGGGAGGTTAGTTCCTTAGGCGGATTTCTTTACCCACTCTCAGTGTGAATATTATTAAGTACAATCACTCAACCTAAATTATAATTATAAACTTATTCACTTAATTCTTCATTTAATTCACTTAATTCACTTATTCTTCATTTAGATTTTGGAGATGTTGAGCTTGCTCAGCTGGTTGATTTCTACGGCACCTTTCTGGAAGGAGCAGGTGTAGATGCAAACCTGATTGAAGTGGAGTGGCAGAGCCTAAAGAAAACTATATACAAAGAGTAAGCTTATTTTCATGAAATGATGTTGCCTAACATTACTTCAGGGTACCATATATAATAGAGGGAAAGGCATTCATTCTTCTACCTGATATATTAAATTCATTTCAGATTACTGTACATCATTCAACTTTCTTTCATTTTCACAGTTTCAATCCAGTGTGCAATGCTACATGGCCTCAGATGTGCACAAAATATAAAGAAGATGCACCCAACTTCCTAATGCTGGTCGACCTTCTCCTCACCATTCCTGCACATTCTGTTGAGTGTGAGCGTGGCTTCAGCCATATGAAAAGAGTAAAGAATGACTGGCGAAACAAACTGAAGAATACAGCCCTAACCAGCATCTTGGGGGTCATATTAGAAAGCCCCACCCAAGATGAGTTCAATCCAGACCAGGCCATAAATTACTGGAATAATGCCTCTCTAAAGTCAAGGCGTCCATTCCAGCCACCATATGGTCCGAGAAGAGCCATTCCTGATGACAATGACCAAGATGACGATGACCAAGATGGTGATGAGTCGGAGGTTGAAATAGAGGAATGATGTGATTTTGAAAACAGTAGACAATAATAACATGGATATATGCTAAAACTAATAAAGCTTTGGTTGAAACAACCAGATTGAGCACCAAAATGTTTTGTTTTGTATTATTTGTGTTCATTTTCAATTTTGGTGGAAAATTTGGAAGGACTACCAAGTTTTATGCAGGACTACCAAATCTTTGAAAATCTTTGAAACTGGTAGTCCTTCGGACAACCTTCTCAAATTCCTGAAAATCCAACACTGGTATTGACTAAAAGCATTAATGTTGGAATGCTTACCTTATATTATTTGGTTTTTGTGGGCCAGCATGAAATTTGTATGACTGAGTTTGCTCCAAATATATTTTGTTGTAAAGACTTTACAAAACAAAAATATAATTCTAATAGAAGAGCTGGTTAAGCCCTTTTTCTTTTCTTTTTAAGATACCCAAGACCAAATACTTTACAGGCCATCATACTTCAGAAACTTC
>KN885284.1:15151-27845 GCA_000934455.1 Apostichopus parvimensis
TCATGGCTGGCTTGTATAACTTTTCTCAAGCAATCGTTACAGTATCGATGAAGACATGGTAACAGTTTTGGCTCATTAAATTGATCCAAACAAACAGAACACATGAAGAAGTTTTCTGTCAGGTCTTCTATGAAAGGGTTCCAGGTAGCCATGTTGATGAAGGTTGTTAACTCTCACTTGAAAAAACTGTGCTTAGTTACGTCACAATCTGTGAAAGAGTTCAGGAAAAGAAAGAGAAGGGTTTAACAAATTATTACTTATCCCTGTATTTCATAAAATATGAATGGAAATGCAAACATACATACATAACCCATTCAAAATGGTCTGGACACAGAAGTGCTAAAACATTCTGGCCATTGTCTAACCCGTCCTTCATCTCCAAACTTTGGAGAAGGTTGTGACTCGACTTGAGTGACACTAGCATACCAATATCCTTCACGAACAGTTTGGACTTCAGGATGTTGCATTGAAGTAGTTTGAGTCAATATCTGTCCAACAGTCCAACCGATTTCAAACAGTTTGCATTAATTTCGAGCTTTTGGAACCAGTACCTCTAGAGTTTGGCGTTCCACATGGATCCGTGCTTTAGCTTAAGATTCACTATGTACACAATCGTTCATAGTCACAACTTGAATTACCATTTATATACGGATGACACACAAATTTACCTTTCATTGCAGCCTGTTAATTAATATCTCTGCTAGAAGATGTGTTTTGGAGAATATTGCATTTTGCTTTGTTGATATCAAATAGTGGATGACAAGCAATACACTAAACTGAATGGTGACAAGATTGTAGTAATCAAATGATAATCTGAAAATCCTTCCCAATGTCTTTGTGAGGGCGGATGGAGTTTCGATTAAATCTGTATCAGCAGCCAAAACTTGGAGTTTATCTTGAAACAACTCTTAATATGGATGCACATGCGAACCATATTTGTAAACAAGCCTACTTCCAACTTCACATTATTGGTCATATACGCCGTTACCTCACCATGAATGCAACTATCTCACTTATTAATGGTCTCGTTACCTCAAAATTGGACCACTGTAATTCGCTAATGTATGTTCTGTCAGAAACCTTATCTCGCAATCTTCAGCGTGTACAGAATATGGCAGTACAGGTACGTATAATTACCAGGACATCCAAGTTTGATAATATCACCCCAGTTCTACAACTATTTCACTGGCTTCCTATGAAAGCTCGATTCCATTACAAGATCCTGTTCCTCACCTTTAAGACAATACATGGCCTGTCCCTTCGCTACATGAACTAATTGCTTAGGAAACACAGTCCAACAACATACCGCGATGTTGACTGTTCCGCGCATCAGAACATCATTTGGCAAGCAATGTATTTCCTGGGCTGCCCCTCATTTGTGGAACAAGTTTCCAACAGCAATCCTTACTATTTATTCCCTTGAAGCTATCAAACGAACTATCAAGACGCATCTTTTCCTGCAATACTTATCAACAGACTTGATCCAGCTTTATGAATGTCTATTTCTCCTTCTTCTGTTTGTAAAGTGTTTTGAGCAGACTCCGTGTTTTGTATTGAGCAATTTAAATATGTGGTATAAATATAATTAATAATCAGTGAAACCAGAAAGTCAAAAGTCTCTTTGCGATTCCTTGCCACACTTTGCATGCAGGGTTTAGTTTCTTCCAAAAGAACTAGAAACCAGCATTTAAGATAAACAGCTTCTAAAGGGAATACATTTCTGTCTATGATGAGAAAGTTTTATCAGGGAGAGAGAGAGCTAGTAGGAACTCCATTGTTTGATCTGCAGTCCAGTAAATTCATATCACTTTACTCAAGTGGGTGCTCAATCAGCATGGCACTTCATTGCGATGGCACCTATCAATTGATAATCTCTCTGATCTCAGTTCTGGACAGAGCACTTAAAGCACCTTTTGATAAGTGCAATTGTTGTGGTTGTACCTGAAGGAAGTAGCAGTAGTAACTGCAGTAGGTGAATATTCTGCTTCAATGTATAAATTTCTTAGTCAATTTAATCAGGCTTAATGATTAAGCCTGATTTAGACTGATTAAGCCTAAGTTGACACTCAGTGCCAACTGAGTGCCATATCTCCTCAGCAAAAATTATCTGTACGAATGAGATTAACAATGTGTAACAAAGTCCTTACCAATAAGGTTCATGGACTTCAAACTCGGTTGGTGTATGCCTTGGTGTGGCAAGTTGTACCTCCGTCAGTGATGATGTCATAGTGGCAGTGGAAAGTATAATCTTGCGATGAAACCTGCTAGGCTTCACGATTTCCTTAGAAATTAAATCACAGAACTTTTTCATTAGCCAATGGCAGCCATTTAGGATTCAGTAACGTGTAAATTACAAATAGAATGTATCACAAAGCCTCAAGTATTGAAATAGGGCGTTACCACCTGGTGCAATATATGTTATTCACCATGCACTTTTTGTATGAGTACACTTTATATACCATGCTACCCATTGAAATAAGAAAGTTTAATACAGGCCATTATTACACTTGGCATGATAAGTATTATTCAAATCAATACCGTGACCATCATACATGACTAGATATGCAACTTTCAATAGAGGTAAAGAAATTCACACAAATTTGTTTGCACAATTTTTCTTTACAGTGTGAAGTTTGAATTATGTTTGACCTTAATACTTGTCTGAGGTTCAGAAATACCGTGACGATGCCCGTTTAAAGACTTGGCGTTCTAGCCCTAGATAATAACATGACAATGTTTGTTGTAAATTCTCTGGATGCCTATTATAATTTGTCACTTTTATCAGAAAAACAGTATTCTAAATATGCAAAAGCTTCTCTCACTAAAGGGGGGATGCAATAATGCAATAATTGGCTCACGATTGTTTTTAGTACAGTTTCGCCTATAAAATGTGAGTGACTCAGCATGGAGAAGTGTGCAGTGCTTGTATTAAAGCACTTCTCTATAGCATGGCTCTTCACTTCCTTTGGGTGGTGGTGTGTATATGTGGACCATTTTAGTGAATGTTGAACATCGTCCTGGGAGCCTCCTTGTTTGTATAACGATAACTAGATGCAGAATGGTGCATTAATTTGTTTTATGAACTTTGACGCAGTCAGTGTTGTCTTCCCCCGGCTGTGCATATGTGCATCCTACTGCAAATACGGCGCAGGCCTGTATCATTGTGAACCCATAGCCCTGCAGTTTCTACAAATATTATTTGAGCAGCAGGTCCCCAATGTTTAATATATCTAACGCTACTATTTTGAAGAATTTGGGTAACCTAGCTATATAGTTTTGCAACTTGGTATGTTACCATTAGTTGACATGGAAATCATCACTAAGATCATTTCAAGAATATCCAACTGAGGGGACTTGAAACAAGTGGAACAAGTGACAACTGGAACGAATGATAGCTAGCAACTTTCGAAGGAACCACACCGTACCGCTTCCGAGCCAATGTACTTGTGCCGGTATCCAAACCCGCTCCTGTTCCCTCATTTTGTTTTAATTATCAGTGAGGGTTGAAGACGAACGGTCATTTGCTTTATCTACATAAACATTTCAAAGTGGCTATAATTTTTACGACTAGGAGTAACAATAATTTTCGGTTACGCATGCGCAGTTGCTTTAACGTGGCTATTTTTACGACCAGGAGTAACAATAATTTCCGGTTAGGGTAAGGGTTAGGGTTACCCCTACTGCATGCGCAGTTGCTTTATTTACTTTACTGCGCATGCGTAACCGGAAATTCGCAGATGTCGTAAGAATATTTTATAAATAATTGTATACTCCAGGTCGTAAGAATAGCCACGGCCTAAACATTATTGCGAACTGTATAGGTTGTACATCCTTCTCAACAAGATAATAGCAGATGGGCTTCAGAAGAAAGCTAACCTATGCATGACTAGGTATTTTCATTACATGACCGTTTAGTGGTAACGTCATAGTTTTACCTCAGACTATCAATGTATCACCTGCAGGAGAAACTTCCATCCCAATGCTGGTCTGTCCTCGCACAAGAGGGCCAGGAAATGTTAATTTATTGCCTGTTGCACCCAACAGTCATCATCGGTAACGATGGACAGTCGAAGAAGAGTGGTAACGTTCTCTAAATCAGAGGTAGTATTACTATTAAATACACTCACCCAGCTCTATATAATCTTGTATACTTTGACTTGATACTTGATAGGCTATGTACGTAGTACAGCCTACAGCCTTACACTACAGTTACAGGCCACAATAAGCTGGTAATAAAAAAACTATTGGTGGTAAGCTGTCCTCCGATATAAAAAAGCACATAAAACACTGGAGACCAATCCCACTCAGTTCCTATCGGTGGAGTTAGAAATATTTACGCCAAGCCGTCATGGAAATAAAATTTCATTACAAATAGTAATAATACTACTACTACTGTAGTATGCTACTAGTGGTAATATATTGGTAGGACGCCTATGCTTATCAACTAACGAACAGCTGCTGCGCTAGTCTTCACTAAAGTAATTAACTGAATTACCTGCGAAGTTCGACTGTATGGTGAAAGTTTTAGAACCGAGTCTAGTACAAAGAACTCGCAGAGCACCTATTAGTGAAGTTCCACGCGTTGCGGAGGTTCCAAGGCAAGATTTTTCCTGAACAAAGTTAAAGTCTCAGAAACTTTTTTCTATCGGGCAACCTGTCACAAAGAAACTCCCAGACTTCCGAAGATGAGGGTGCAAGAAAATAAAATTTACTACAACCGTTCACGGATTTTCACCCTTATAAACAAGTAGCATATTTACTGGGGTAACAACTGCTTTCTCGGAATAACCTCCTCATTTTGATGAATATCTTGAAACCTGTTGTAGTGACCTTCAGTCTCCCTATAATGCTTCACATTATCACAAACGTAAAAAACCCATATAAAGAACTACCATCATTGTGCACGCCATTTCCCGGCAGACTACATCGTTGCGAATACGGCACTATATAGGGTACTCTAATCGTGTTATGGTTGAGGAAGAATAACGTCATGTGCAGATGGTTACATAAACGAAAATGTATTTCATCTGTTAACTCCAGAGCAGTGTTTATAGATAAAAGGGCGTTAATTAAAAAGTGAAACTTATGTGATCTGACCTAGTAGAAATTCTTACAAGATAAAGGCTATTCCTCTGGACGACTTACACGTTGGCTATTCATCAGTGGCGGCGGAAGCCAATAATTTTAGGGGGGGGGGGACGGATATCGAAGTCACTATCTAAGCGTAGCGCCACCATCGGTTGGCGCGGAGCGTACTAAAAAAATTTGGGTAAAATAGACCCCTCAGATCGCAGGAAATCGCTATTTCCGACCCCTAATAGTGTATTCGTGCACTAAATATTTTGTGTCTTAGGGTCTAAAAATTTACAGATTTAATAAAATATTAGCTTGCGTACAAATATATTTATGATCGTTTTTCAGCCATGCAGTGTAGATTACACTTAGCGGCGAACACTTCGCAAAATAGTGTTGATTCTCTGCTGAACAGCTAACATACATAGCAGTGATTATTGACTGAGTCATTTGGCTGTCACTTAAATTGGCATTTGCGTTTAGTCCAGTCGCAGTCTCACTATTCATCTAGAAGTCAGGAAACTAGCAATACAGCCACTACTTGTATTTTCCAAATATACTGACTCGTGTTTCCTTCTTTTTGACGAAGTTTGATCTATTTTCCGATATTTCCTCACATCGCGTTGATGGTTCGAGGTGTTTGGTTTTAATTTTGATTTGGTTTGATTTTTTAGGGGGGACGTCCCCCCCACTCAAAAATTAGGGGGGGACGTGTCCCCCCCCCGACCCCCCGCTTCCGCCGCCTATGCTATTCATGCCACCTTTATTTTTCCAAATCAGACCTTTTATCCTTTTTACAAACTAGTGTCCGGAGTTTCGTCACTGTATAAACCATCCTAGGCAAATACTCACCAGCAAACAAATTTGCTACCCTGTTCCTTGACCTCAAGACAAAAAGTGTACTAATTAGGTTTTGTCAGTTTCTACGGTAATCTTTGCACTAGTCCTCCTTATTTTCACACCATCTGTGCTTATGCTCTTTCCCCCTAAATGCAGAAAAGCAGTGATGGTTACCGATAATATGCTAAAACAAGCATTACATTAGGTCATTTAGCTCTTTCTTCCGACAATGGTTAACCTTTCCAGCGAATGTGTACTACGTATTTACTTGCGGTACGGTACCTTTAAATCGCATCTTGCTCACAGCTATGGTATACACCCCCCCCCCAACCCACCCCCTTTAAATGCAACATTGTATGGCTTATTACATCCTCAAAGTAATGTAGCCTCCCATCACTGGATAGCTGACAAATTGGCCATTCATGGCACCATCAATTTTGCGTATTCCCTTTTTCCTTTTTTGCTATGAGAGCCTGAAGTTTTTCCACATTTGTAAACAAACCTCTTTACTTATAGCAGTAAACAATTTTCGTACGCTGCTCCTGGAGGCCTAAAGTGGTCTAAAAATGCCTCAAGTGAACCATTTTTTGCACCATATGTACTATTTCATTCATGCTCTCCAACATCTAAGCCATTCAAAAGAAAAACAGATGCTGATTGATAACATTTCAAAGGATGTTCTCCTGCTGACGTGCCTTTTCGTGGCACTTTTCCTGAGATGTGAGAACACTCTGGCGGATTGATTTGGACTTTAATACTAGTGGTATGCCACCTCATAGAACTTCATGCAACGAGTTTAAGAAATCTGGAGGAACTATCACACAGTAAATACACGCGTACGCGCGTACCATGCATGGAGGGTCATGTGATGTGTTCCAGGGTGGTACTAATATATTACTCTCCCCATTACGCATGATGATTTCACCCAACTAGTACGTCAATGTGTATGCGTGCTTAGAGCAGCAGACGACACCCGTTACTTAGCAATAACCGTGCCTGTAGCCTAACGTGATAGCTATATTCCCGTCGAGCAGCATTAGGCTCTGTTCCATGGAGAATTCCGTGGTTGCACTGAACTAAACATTTCCCTACAGCACCAAACGCTGCAAGCCCAATGTATCTGTACTTGTTCTGTGCCAGCATGTCTAACGTTAGCATATTAGCACTATTTCGTAGGCCTGAAGTACCAGTACCTTCTTACGCCGTTAGTTCACATGTCCGATCCGTCTTGGTGCAAATCTTTCACGAAGTCACTGACACTATTCTCGAACTGCTACAGAGAAATATCAGTTTGGTACCACCCTGGAACACTTCACATGACCCTCCGTGCATGGTACGCGCGCGCCCAATTGACATGAATCCTCCAGATTGATTAAACTCGTTGACTTCATGCTGCTTACAAGTGTTAGTCTACTTTTTGTCTTCATGTCACATTGGAAAGTCAAAACAAACGATCGATTAACCTGTAATTAAGCTCAACATATATGTACAAGTTTGACAAAGAAAATTGAATTCCGGGAGCTGAATTTTCAGTTTCTTGAGTCACGTTTTTTGTTGTTGGATAGGTTATGTTAGTGTTATCTAGTTTTGCGAAATGCTTTTTCAATATCATGACTGTGACTAGTAGTAGTAGTAATGGTATGTATGTACGTATGTAAGTATGTATTTTAGAACCTTCTGCAAGCAGGAACTCGCGAAGAAGCCTCATTGGCTTATCAAAGCCGCAAGCTGACCGAAGTCAGTCTCTTACATTCATATTTAACGTCCATGTTTATGAATTGTTAAATGTCAACAACTCTGTAACTGGACGACATGTATTAACTAATACTAGTAGTATAGTACTAGTAATAGTACTACTAACTAATACTAATACTAGGCCTACTACTAGTAGTACAGTACAGTAATAGGCCTACCACGCAAAGGCAGTGTTAGAATTTAACAACGTTAGGCTTTGGCTAGACTCAGCTTGTTAAATACTATTCCGACAAGGCACTTAATGGATGTGACACCTCTGCTAAGTGCTTGAATGAAATTAATCTTTATTAAGATTGGTAAGGCCTAGGCTAGTTGATGTTTGTCAACAAGTTGGCAACGACAGGTACCGTAAATCAGCACAAATGCCAAGTAAGTTGGGTTACTAGCCTAGCTAGGCCTATAGCCTAGTATTAATACTTTGTACGTTAGATATACCTAACATCAAGGTTGACTATATCTCTTATCAACCTAACCAATGTTAGGTGGGTATAGAACAGCTAGTTTATTACACGCAGTGTTTGACATAGCCATGTAGTTCGGCTTGATTGCAGAATACCCCACAACACAAAGTTCCACGCTGTAGCTGGCTACCCCGCCGCACAAACTAGGTAACCAAATTATCCTTCAGAAATTTCCCTTTCACACTACGGAAAAATCAAAATAAGAATGAGAATCTGATTACCTTGTAAGTGATATCACAAATAAATTTTAGGTTTTATTAGGTCTCATAGTATAATATTAACAATGAAATGATCGGTCCTTGTGTTTATAATTTTAAGGAATGGCAAAAATTGAACTGTCCTGATCTGGTGAAGCCAAAATGGGATATAATACATTGAACTTAGTTTGGTTTTGGCATTTCTATTCATATTGAACTTTTCTATAAATGGTCGTTCAAAAAGGAATCACAAAAAATTAACCGACCTGGCGGTGTAGCCACATCAACATGATACATTGAATTTAGTTTGTTTTTGGCGTTTCTCCTGGTATTGAACTTTCCTTTGCATAAATGAACCAACGGTGTAGCCACAACAGCATGATACTTATTTTTTCTATATCTCTGTGTATTACTATACAGATGCCATATAGCCATCCTCTGTGAAGGGTGTTGCTTCAAAGTTGTGGGTTATTCTGCCATTACTCTATTAGTTTGTAGAGAGCAGTTTCTTGAATTCTTCAGTATCCAATCCAGTGTAAAGGTCCATATTGCATTTATCTGGAATTGTTAGCATTCCATTCTCACTTACATTCATTTACAGATCAGCAACTTACGATTGATTAAAGAGAGATTACTGTGATAGAATTTTTACTTTAACACTTAATGAGTAATTAGCCTTTTTGTACAAATTGACAATTTTGCTGGCTGTCACAATTATGCATGCACGCCACACCTTTCGTATATTTTAAATCAACCAATCAGATCATCTCTATCAAGTAACGTCAGACAGTAACAAACTGCCTGTTTCACTCATTCTATAGGTACATTAATGTACTATGTAGGCCTAAACTACAAGATGTAGCTGAGCCATGCATTTTAGCAATTTCCTTTACAAGTAAAATCTCCAAAGACTAGAAAAATAAGCTCTTACTAGACGTACAGTATACAAATATTCGTTATGTGTATCAAAGCTTTCGTTAATATAAACAAATAGCAAACCTAACGCAGCTGAGTTTGGTCATCCAGATGGACAATTGGGTTATCTCTGTCGACGGTACAACCATTATAAATTTGTCCCTGTAGGCCTACATAATATTCTTTTTAACTACAAACAAAATGAGAACTAATATAAATTATATCATATTTGAGACCTTTGTCAATAATATAGTATTGTGCATGTTTTCTGAGTGGGCAATAATTTGATGAATTCCCATAGTATCTGAACTGAACCTGAGATGGTGAAAGATTTTGCAATGTTACCTGAAACATTCTTATTTCATGGTCATCTTAATTATGGACTTTGAAGGTGACTGCTGTACTGTAGGGTGTTCATCTCAAAGATCCAAGAAATCTGAAGAGATAATTGTTTCTTTGAAATGTACTCAGAAGTAGCTACCGTACCTTAAAGTCATTTGTGCACTTGTTTTGTTTTGTTGTTGCTTGTACATCATCGTCATTCAGGAACTGCAGTAATCATAGAATATATTTCATTTTCTTATTTTCCTGTAGACTAACCTGAAATGAGTGTGAGGCTGGGTCAATGCTGCAGCAGATTACTGCATGTCCAACTGGAGGAATCATGGCAGAAATCTGAGATTAGATTTGCGAGAAAGATTCAAAGCTGCAAGGTATTCATCAAAGTCAAAACAAGTTCAGCGAGAATCTCTTATCCATGTTGACCAGTCCAACACTAAATCACCTGAGAATAAAGAAGAGTTGTTAAAGATCTTAAAGTCAAACATTTGTTCTCATAAAGGTTTGACATCTGTTTCCTGACCTTCCAATTACTTTCTTTTGGGTTTTGTTGACAATGTCACTGTACAAAGCATTTAAGGTTACACAAATGTATACACAATACAATATTTACAAATATTGGAAAGAAATAAAAAAGCGAATTTTAACATTGTTACAAGAACGGCACAGGCCCAACTAGAATACATACGCTTTTCTCTTAACCAACAATTTTGGCAGAATTTGCAATTATTACATTACACAATAAATTCAGAACACACTGGTTGAAAACAGACATAGCAACACACCTAATGAGGGTAAGAAAAATCAGAACAAGGAACCCAATCCAAGGTTTGAAAAACAAAATACAACTTTCACATGACAGCCTACTTACATTAGCTTCTGTAATCTCTATTGAATGCAATTATAGTACAGTATATTGTGAGTTCAAAAGAATTTTTTTCGAAACACAGTTTTTATTTATTTAGTAACAAAGAAAAATGTGACTCACTTTGTGTTATTTTGATCCCCTTCCTTAACTTTTTCTCTATGTAACACTAATGATGTTGAATTACACTGTATTTGATTAAATGTTAAAAATACAAATCATATAGACATGCCTGAGACTGCTAGTGTTCAGCTTGTACTTGTAGTACACTGTAGACTGCATCAGAAGTAAATGAGAGGGTATATCAAAGTATTAGTTTAGTGAATCCAAAGGTACAGGAACTCATTTGAAACACTATCCATGAGATGATCGGGTACAAATACTAGCTTAGATAGCAAGCCTTCTCATATCGATTAGTGTTCAGAGAATTATGAGGCAGGCATTCCTGGTTGGGGAGTGCCATTTAATGTCCCCATTGATATATGTATTGATAAACTTTCTTAATTGTTTTACTTCAATTTTTTTGATTCATAAATTGATATCTGCAGATGGTTTACTCGTGATTGCAAAGCCACCCGGGGTGTCAGTTAACACAGGAAGAACGGACGCTGTCTCAGTCACTGAAGTCCTACCTCAACTACCTATTCTGGAGATAGTCAAAGCGCCAGAGAAGTTAGTATAATGTTCTTTGTCTCCTCTTAGACGATGCCAAAAGTTTCTATGTATTAGATAGGTTTGTCTTTGTTCTTTAAAAGGCATAGCTGGTGTTTTTTATGGACATCCTCTAATCCGTTGAAATCTATGTTACATTGAATATTTACACTTGTACCTTTCCATTGATGTATGGCACATTGTATTATTTTCTATTGGGACTCGGTAAACATTGATCAAACCTAGCACTTTTGGACAAGGAGTTTGCTCTTTTTGCAACAATTCCTAAGCGCTCACGTGACTTCAGGTCACCCTGTGACATACATGTGTGGAGTCGGTTGAGGAAAACTTTCAATCAAGCTATTCACTGCAGCATTAACACTACGCCGATACGACACTCTGTCATACTGTTAAAATCAAAGTGCCAATTGTGTAGTAGGAGGTTGCAAAGACACTTCTGAAAACCAAAATTTCAGTTTCTTTGCTTTTCACAGTCATCAAACCGACAGAAAGTGTCGCAGGCTTTAGATTATTTTTGTAAGTAGCACTCGTAGAGACTTACTCGCTCTCGGTGTTTCCCACCATCTCCAGGCGAAGATGTGTTCAGCACACTTCTACACTAACACGTATTATAGGCAGTATAGTCTACGCAGAGGCCCTCTAAAGATAAAGTCTCCCTAACTTTGATATATGCCTAAGCTCATTAGCCACAATTGCCCTGTTGTTCTAATGTGCATACTCAATTGTTTATCTTCAGCAGTGATTTACCCCATTGGTGCAGGATGAAAAGGTCATGTTACAAAAGAGTACACTGAGGTGGTATGGGTGGAGGTGGGGGGGGGGGTGGTTCTGTTTGTTTTTTGTTCTGTATTATAATTGTAAAGTTCTGTATTTTTTCAGGGAGTGTCACTGCCAGACAAGCCCTATCATAGGTTTTTTAGTACACTTCCTTTCACAAGTTTTGTTTCTTATTTCCTGCTATGTTACATGTCATACTTATGTTGTAATGAAACAAAATATTAAAATAAATTAAATGAAATATGGCTGAAGCCAAGCTGGACAATGATCTGAGCCTCTGATCAGTGAAACAACATTTATTATTTTCAGAGTCTTTACAAACTGAACTGTACCAGAAGAACACATACTAGTGAAACACATAGGAAGGATGGTGTATTTCTAGGCTAATTTGAAGTCGGAGCTTTTCTTCCGACTACTACTGTCTACAGCTAGTTTGTAATCTCACAAGCTTTGTAAGTGATAGCATGCTTAATATGGGGCCAGTGAGTACAGATCTTTAAGATACAATTTGTAAATTGATTGTAGTATCTGTGATCATGGGAGATGTATGCATCTTTCATCTCAATTGCTACACATCCCAATTTTCTTGCAAAATTTGAAGGTTTTGTGTACTGTTATTATGCACACAAGCTCAAATTAATGATACACAAGTAAATGCAAATTTCCCGAGTTAAAAAACAACATTGGAGTAGTTTTTAGTTGTGAAGATTTCTTTGTGTTATGTTCTATCTGGTAATGTTCAATAGTAATTCTAGAGAAGTTACCAAAGTGCTGTTAAGTACCTGAACCCCCCCCCCCCC
>KN885284.1:35909-48035 GCA_000934455.1 Apostichopus parvimensis
TCTGTTTAATCTCCGTTTTTATGCATATTCTTTTTTCTACATACCATTGCTAATGGAGGATTGTAAACTATAGAAATGTTATCTCCCCTGACATTGCCATGGATGACAAAGTTCTTGTGGATTCATTCAATGTTAAATTTACAACTGCGATGTCACGCATTGTGAGTTTTACGATACTTTATGATGTTGGACTTTGGTACTGCAAAATATATAGTCACGTGTGGTTAAATCATGTCAAGTCATTTGATGTAAGCAAAAGTCAAATCACAACTAAACTTTCCTCAAGTATGATCACAAGTCATTTGATTTTCTTACATAGCAAGGTTACAACTTATAGTCATTGTATACATAGTTAAACCTGTATACCAAACAACTCACTAACTGCTCAGGTTCCAAAAATTATCTTTGCAAAGTGATGCGGGTTCGGTCTAAGACGTGCATTTGTGATTTCAAGCTACAATGCTATGAGGCGAGTAAATTTAATTTAACAGCAGTACTAAACTTGTGGGTTGGTTAGCGACTGAACTTTATCTTAAAACAAGCGCTTCTCTCAATAAAGATGTGGAAATGCGACATATTATACAGTGAAATCATTAAACGTAACACTGCAATACGAATGGTACCTAATCGACTGACAACAGCTATTAGAGCTATAAAGTGTATCACCGTGGTAATCACCTGACTTAAAATGTTACGGTCAGTACAATAACAGTCAACCCATAAACAACCGGAACTCCATAAAATAAAAGTTTATGTGACAGGGTATGAAAACCCGCTCGCCATATCTGCCCCTCGCACTTAACGTTCACCAGAACATGAATGTTTCATGTTCAAATGTTGAATGTATCCATATGAATAAAATACAAAAATTGCCAAATTAGAGAAAACAACCACGTTAGTTGAAACGCATCACTTCTACACGATAGTTTGCAAAACTCATCTTCGTGGTAGTGTTATGGTTTTATAAAATGTTCCCAACTGCTGTCTCCTTAATATTCTTACCCCCCCCCCTCCCCAGCTCTTGAGTGTATGTCTGTTAGTGACTTTGTCCCATCTTGAACGGACACTCTGTATTACAGGATTTATAATTTCAGCAGTCTTTTAACGTTTCAAGTAAGGCTATTTTAACTGCTTCAAGTGATCCGTTTGAATGCTCCTGCAACGCAGTGAAGTGCATAACTGTTGAGAAAAGTGGGAAGAGACAAAACATGTTTTTACTCCTCTTTCTAAAGTGGGGTGGTGTGGAACTTCGCTCCACCCCTCCTTTGATTATGACACTGCATATACACTAGAATTTCCATTTTAACATTATGTCACATACACAGTGGTTACATAAGAAGCATGTTAGATATCTGACCCTTTCTTTAATATGTTCATATTCTTTAATTTAGAACGGAAGCTTAAAAGTGCCATCTTTGCCCCAATAAGTCAACATTTTTCAGTAAATTGTAAAGATAACAAGATAATATATTATCAAAAGTCAGAAAAATGTTGGATTGCTCAGTTGCTTTAACTGAGAAATTGAACATTTTTCTGCAAAATGTTTAATTGACAACTTATCAGATCTCGTCAATTCAACATTTTTTTGAAAAATGTTCAATTGTTCACTCCATTCCAACTAAGCAATTTTCTGCAAAATGTTGAATTCACAACTTATCTTTTCTCGTCAATTCAACATTTTGCTGAAAATGTTCCATTGTTCACTTCATTCCAACTGAGCAATTGAACAATTTCATTTTCTGCAAAATGTTTAATTGACAACTTATCAAATCTTGTCAATTCAACATTTTTCTGCAAAATATTAAATTGTTCATTTCATTCCAACTGAGCAATTTTCTGCAAAATATTGAATTGGCCACTTATAATATGTTGTCAATTCAACAATTTTCTGCAAAATGTTCAATTGACCACTTATCATCTCGTCAATTCAACATTTTTCCGCAAAATATTAAATTGTTCACTTCATTCCAACTGAGCAAGTTTCTGCAAAATGTTCAATTGACAACTTATCATATCTCGTCAACTCAACATTTTTCTGCAAAATGTTCAATTGTTCACTTCATTCCAACTGAGCTTATTGAACAATTTTCTGCAAAATGTTTAATTGACAACTTATCATATCTCGTCAATTCAACATTTTTCTGCAAAATGTTCAATTGTTCACTAATTTCCAAGTGAGTAAGTGAACAGTTTTCTCCAAAATGTTGCTCAGTTTGAACTAATATATATATCATATGTCATTGGAGGTTATTTTAAATAGAAGAGTTGAAATCCAGAAATTATCTGTAATAGTATATACCACATTGTATCACGAAGCCAATATTGCTTATACCAATGGAATAATACGCCATCCTTGTCTAGAAAATGTGTTAGGCTGTAGTAAAAGTATTTTTTCATAACGAATGTACATACTGAAAATAACGTAAATTTAATCCCATATATATAGGAAGACAGTCTTTGTAATGGATATATTAAGATACGGAGATAAACTCCTTAGGAACTAGTTATTTGCCAATTATAACTGCACTAACAATAAAAGGTTTGTAATATTTCTCTATGGGTGTAAAAGCCCAGAAAAATAAATACAGCAACGATAACAACCGAATCTGTGTATCGTAACTCGCGATATCATTTTGTTTTAATATGTAATATCTATAAAGCGCTATGCAGGAACTAGTCCGTATATATACATCTTCCCCGACATTAAGGTGGCTAACACGAGCTTCTCCTCACCATCTATTATGGATGTGGTAATGCACCATGCGTCCTTATCAACTGACATTGTTGTTAGTAATTGCCCGCCATCTCTACTGTATTGTGTTAGCACAGTGTTCCTCCAAATATCATCTTTCCATAACATGTAGATGAACCCTCCTATGCCTATGCACACACTGATAGGTTTTAAGTCAGCTCCACTTCGATTTGGTTTGGTGAATTTATACACCACCTTACTCCCTGATGTCACCATGGTAACTGCATATGAGGTCCTACCCAAATAGTCACAGATCAAAAGATTACCGTCGTGGACAGTGATATCAGATGATTCCTTGATTTCAAAAGGTACCTTTTTACTACGTTGTACTATAATGTGACTGTAATTCAGCTGATAATCAAATACATACAATTCTCTGCTGTTAGTACCAACAATGATTTCATTCTTGGCGGGATTCGTGGTAACAGAGCACACTTGTCTACACCATTGCCACGTCTTAACCATATCACTGATGTTCTTCTTTTGGTAAGAAGAGTCAGAAATATTATAAATACCGATTTCATCCGGTATGCAAACTGTAATGACATTGGACCCCGACAAATTACAACAGTAACGCTCTGGCCGAACCACAAATCCCTTATTTCTATTTAAAACATTCTGATTTAATATTTCTCCTTTCCTGTTAGTGACAGTGATGTGTGATTCCTCATGTGATACCCTACCAGTCATAACGATATTACCATTGCTACTACTTGTTATACCACTGATCATGTAACCTTTAGCTTTGATTCCCGGAACATCAACAACAGACTCTGCTCTTTCTGTAATTACAACTTTATCAGATATAAGTTTTGTTTTATCACTGATGACAAAATCAGATAAAGATTCTAACTCTGGATATTCTTGTTTCATTTCTTCGATCATAGGTTCACTGGCTGCTCTTATGTCGGGTAAACACTGTGCGTCTGTCCAATCGTCTTTACATGCAAGAATGGAAGAAGACGTTGCTGATAAGTTTTCGAACCGTTTAATAAGTTGCTTACAATTATTCAGTATTTCTTCACATTCGTTTTTGTTTTGACTTGTAAGAAGATCTTTAGCTGTTGTCAAGGTCTTGAAATAACTATCTAACTCCCCAAGTTTTTTCAAGAATTCACCCTCAGTTTCCTTACAGTTGTCCTTAAGTTCTTCCAATTCCTGGTCATATTTTACATCGGTACTCTTCATAATTTCTCGATGCTTCATGATCAATCGGTTCACTTCCTCTTCATCTTTAACAGTTATTTCACGTTTTTCACATACTCTTCTATTTTCTATGTCAGCAGCTCCTTTTTCACGTTCATCGTTACATTTGGCAAGTTTATCCTTTATTTTCTTTGCCTGTTCCTCGTGTTGACTTGTCAACAACTTTGTCTTGATTGTAACATTTTCATTCAATTTTACTAACGCCATTTGAACCTTCTCGGGTAACGCGTATAGTTTAGTTTTGTGCTTGCTTAGTTCAGCGAGGTTCCGATTCAGTAATGTTCTTTCTTTCTCAGCTAGGTCAGTGACATCTATGAGATCGTGACCTTTGTGCTTACTGTGAGTGCAGACTAAACAAACTGGTTCATTTTGGCATGTACCACAGCACAATTTGGCTGGTTCTCTTATATGAAAATGGCACCTGGGATCTTCCGTCATTGCAGCTATTTCCTCCATGGTCAGGTTCTTAGCTGCCATATTTTCCAATTTCAGAGTGCTTGCTTGGTGATCAGTAAACATTTTACTACGGATATGAACCTTGTAACATTCGTTGCATAAAAAATCTCTACATTTAAAACAGTAAGCGGAACATACCACATCCTTTGAACAGCTCACACACTGCTTCAAATCTTTCTTTTCAAATGATTTATGTAATTCTATGAACTCGAGCATACTCTTCATGTGAAAATCAGTTTTAAAGCCGTCCAATCCATCCTTTGGTATACAACATCGCTGTTTACAAAGTGGACATTCAATTTTCCCATCATGGCTGGCTTGAACCAATTTTCTCAAGCAATCGTTACAGTATCGATGAAGACATGGTAACTGTTTCGGTTCATTAAATTGATCCAAACAAACGGGGCAATTGAAGAAGTTTTCTGTCAGGCCCTCCATGAAAGGGCTCCAGGTAGCCATGTTGATGAAGGTTGTTAACTCTCACTTGAAAAAAACTGTACTCAGTTACGTCACAATCTGTGAAAGTGTTCAGGAAAAGAAAAGGAAAGGGTTTAGCAAAGTATTTTTTATCCCTGTATTTCATAAAATATTAATGGAAATACAAACATTCATGCATAACCTATTCAAAATGATCAGGAAACAGAAGGGCTAAAACATTTCAGGCTAGTTTTTAACCCGTCCTTCATCTCCAAACTTTTGGAGAAGGTTGTGACTCGACTTGAGCGTCACTAGCATACCAATGTCCTTCACGAACAGTTTGGACTTCAGGATGTTGCATTGAAGTAGTTTGAGTCAATATCTGTCCAACCGATTTCAAACAGTTTGCATTAATATCAAGCTTTTGGAACCAGTACCTCTAGAGTTTGGCATTCCACAGGGATCCGTGTTTTGGCTCAAGCTATTCTCTATATATGTACACAATCGTACATAGTCACAACTTGAATTACTATACAGATGACACACAAATTCACCTTTCATTGCAGCCTGTTAATTGATGTCTCTGCTAGAAGATGTGTGTTGGAGAATATTGAATATTGCCTTGTTGATATCAAATAGTGGATGACAAGCAATAAACTTAAACTGAATGGTGACAAGATTGAAGTAATCATATTCTGAAAATCCCTCCCAATGTCTTTGTGAGGGGGGATGAAGTTTCGATGAAATCCGTATCAGCAGTCAAAACTTGGGAGTGTTTCTTGAAACAACTCTTAATATGGATGCACGTGTGAACCATATTTGTAAACAAGCTTACTTCCAACTTCGCAATATTGGTCATATACGCCGTTGTACCTCAGTACTATCAATTCGCTTGAAGCTTTCAAACGAACTATCAAGACGCATCTTTTCATACAATACATATTAATTACTTAATCCAGCTTTATGAATGTCTATTTCTCCTTCTTATATTGTCAAGTGTTTTGAGCAGACTCTGTGTTTTGTATTGATAAAATATGTGGTATAATAATAATTAATAATCAGTGAAACCAGAAAGCAAAAAGTCTTCGCGATTCCTTGCCACTCGTTGCATGCAGGGTTTAGTTTCTTCCAAAAAAAGCTTTTCCCTTCCGGAAGAACTAGAAACCAGCATTAAGATAAACAGTTTCTAAAGGGAATACATTTCTGCCTATGATGAGAGAGTATTATCAGGGAGAGAGAGAGCTAGTAGGAACTCCCTTGTTTGATCTGCAGTCCAGTAAATTCATATCACTTTACTCAAATGGGTGCTCAATCAGCATGGCACTTCATTGCGATTGGACCTATCAATTGATAATCTCTCTGATCTCAGTTCTGGACAGAGCACTTAGAGCACCTTTTGATAGGTGCAACCGTTGTGGTTCTACCTGAAGATAGTAGCAGTAGTAACTGCAGTAGGTGAATATTCTGCTTCAATGTAGTTCTCAGTCAATTTAATCAGGCTTACCTGATTAAGTTGACTAAACATTGTACCAACACACAATTAACATACACAGCCTAGCTATTAGTATTTAGAGCTCTTGTACTCTATAAGATGGATCCGCATACCACATGTGAAATTCATCAAAGTTTTGAGTTTTTGCTTTCATGCTTTGACCTCTGCTGAGCTAAAGTAACCTTTGACCTCTACAAAGAACAAACTTATTTTTTTTACTCAAAGTTGGTGCCACATACCAAGTTCATCAAAGTTTTACATTTGGAGTCATTTTGAAAGGTTTTCAAACTTTGACCTCTGCAGAAGACCCATCTGTTTTTAAAGTCAATAAGGGGGATCCACATATTGAGTATGAGATACATCCAAGTTTTACTTTTGGAGTTTAACCGTTTTAACAAGGTTTTCAGACTTTCACCTCTGTTGACCTCAAGTGATCATTGACCTTCCCAAAAACAATAGGTTTCTTGCACTCAATAAGGTATTGTATATAATTGCACTCAAATACCGGGTATGATAGTAAGCCGAAGCTTTGATTTTTTATCTAGATCGTGTTTACAAGATTTCAAATTTATGTGGCCTCTGGTAAACTCAAATGAGATTTTGTGCTTGTACTTGCTTAGTTACATCCACATGCAAAGAATGCAGTTCATCCGAGTGCTTTCGAAGCAATTGTTTCAATGGTTTTAAGACTCCCCCTCCCCCCCCCCCCATCTTGACCACAAATGACCTTTGACCTCATCCATTGCATTCCATCCACTGCATTCCAGTCTATTAAAACAAAGATGGCAACCAGATGCATTCAGTAGTAACCTGACAATCACTCCCGTCATGGAGAAGATGAGATCTGCAACTCCATGGATTGCCCTCTTCTTGTTTATTGTAAAGGTACTAACTACAACACATGTAAGGCTACGTGTATAATAGCTCACACAACAGGGCTCAAAATAGACGGGGGCGAAGGGCGATTCCCCCAGAAAAGAAATCACGAGGGCGAAAAAAAAATGCAAATACCGCTAAAATCGCCCTCCACATGTACTGCTCATGTACTGTACAGTCAACGGGCGCCGCACATTTGGAAAGATACAATACTGTGAAATAAATCACTGAAAAAACTCTGACTGCCAATCCTTTTGTTATAATATAACAGCTTGGTTTCTACGTTCGCTCAGACACCACCTAGCTAGCTAAAAATATATCGATTCTTTGCGTGATCATTTTCGCACACCCGTGTACTTGTATTTTTTTCTCCCAGCTAGGTGGGTATCCGGGTACCCGGAAAAAACTTGTTTTACCTCGTGTATCACGATTTTCAACAAATTACATATTGGATGCTATAATAAATGAATTATATTCTCTACTGACAATGTTTTCATGTTCAAATACGTAGGTGTAAGATAAGGTATAATACCTTACTCAATAATTTCTATTTGCTTTTGTTTCTTTCATTAACTTCATATAATTAACATTACTACTAACATCGCACTGCCGCCGCTGCTTATGCTAGCTCTCCACGTCTATTGGATCAGACCATATAAAATAATATTTAGCTCTTAAATTAAGCTCTTTAAACAGTTGTTACTACTACTATATGCAGGCCCAGGGTTCGCATTAGCCGCGAGATTGCGCGATTCGCGCAATTTGATCGCATTTGGAATAAACGTTTAGTAAAAAGCCACTAGCGATTATTATTTTTTAGTTATCCCGTATAATCCATAAACATCTCGTAAAATTCCTTGTCAGCCTTTCCTTCTATGAAATAAACAAATGAATAAATAATATCTTGGTAGCCTAACACCACACTCAGTCAATGGGAAATCTAGCTAATCCTAACCATCTGTTTATTCGCTGAAATTGTGACGCAGTTATAAGATATCCATGGAATACTTTCATTGTTGCTGTTACGTTCGACCACATGTTAGCCTAACACCACACTAAGTCAATGGGAATTCTGCCTAACCATCGGTTTGCAATTTTTTTTTTAAATCACACTTTGCGTAGGATTCGGGTAATAAATTAGGAACCGGGTAGTGTGGCGTCAGGCGGGTACCTTCGTTATTGCTGTTACCTTCGACCACATGGTAGCCTAACACCACACTAAGTCAATGGGAAATCTGCCTAACTTTCGGTTTGCAAATTTTTTTTTTAAATCACACTTTGCGTAGGATTCGGGTAATAAATTAGGAACCGGGTAGTATCGCGTTGGGAGGGTGGTACCTTCGTTATTGCACATGGTAGCCTAACACCACACTAAGTCAATGGGAAATCTGCCTAACCGTCGGTTTGCCAAAAACACAAAAAATACTTTGCGTAGGATTCGGGTAATAAATTAGGAACCGGGTAGTATCGCGTCGGGCGGGTACCCGGGTAACCCGTGCAAACACTAAATTTTACAGATAAAATGTTGTAAAATTTAATCAATTTGTAGCTACAATTTATACAGGAGAAACAGCCCTCGCAACACCAAAAAGAGCCCCCGTCATTAGTAAAACAGCCCTTTTTATTATTATTTTATTATTTTGAGCCCTGTCACACAATATTGCATCTTTCCATGATATTATCATTTGTAATAAGATAAAGTAATGAAACAACAAAGGAAAAATGATTTGATTTTAATCCCTACAGCTTAGGTTACATATCCTAGCAATTAATATTCCAACAGCGAAATCAACATATTTACAAATATCCACAACACACAGAGACTTACTTACTGGCGGGTGCAGTATTAAAATATCTGGTCACCAAAACTTTGCAACCAATTTAATTTGCATTGAATTGAATGTACATTTTGGTTCGTACTTATCTTTTCTACTTCACTTACTTTTTGAAGATCAGTTTGGTCAAGTTTCAATTTTTTTCAAGTTTTAAATTTATTATAAATCCAGCATAAAATACAGAATAGTACATATACTTATAAATAAGATTTAGTCAAAGAGTTATAAAGGTTAAAATGGTATATACAAATAATAAATCTAAAGTTGATGAAAGAATTTAAAGTAAAGTTTGAGGTACAACACCCAGAATAAACAATCCCATCAATTAAAGCCCTATCAATTAAAGGAGTTTAAAATGTACAGTTCGAAACTGTCCTATTTCTCAAATTTTAAATTGTTCATCAAGTAATGAGTGGCTAAGTAGTTTGGCACAGTAATGCAAGAAGGCGCTAAATCTTTCTGAACCTTAACTAATAACCAGAATGCAAAAATGCATAGTGGTTTCGATGATGTAACATTCACCTTTTTTCTGCATGAATCTGACGTAATGTTTAGCAGACCTGTTAACCTGTTTGACCCCAAAATAGGGAGAATAACATTTTTCAGGGCCAAAAAATAGGGAGAACAAGGGGAAAAGAGGGAGGTTGGTCATTTTTCAACTGAAACGATATAAATACTCCTAAATAAGTATAGTCAACTTATGCAATACAGTGAGAGAATCATCCAATCAGTGTTTCTTGTTGTAGTTAACAGCAGCTCGCTTCGCTTTCTACAGGGTTTCTTTAGTAGGCTTCCATTTGAAACAGCTGCAGGGAACAGTGGACTTTGGGTACTGTGACTTCATGGCCAATATGCTAGATAGAGTCCCATCAAGCTTGAGACTTGACCAACACTCTGTCTTTTTCTTGCAAACTACACTAAATAGCCTTTCCTGTTCAGCGTTACTGTGGGGAATTACTAAGCATAGGACTAATTGTTGGCTATTTTCAGAAATGTCCCAAGTGATGAAACATTAAATAACCGGGAGAATAGAATATGAAACCGGGAGGCCGGGAGATTCGGGTAAAAACCGGGAGTCTCCCGGTAAAACCGGGAGAGTTGACGGGTCTGGTTTAGTGAGGGTGTACAACATACATGATATTAGTAGTACAGTGAAAAGCAGTGCGATGTTACAAACAATAAATTCACAGTGACACAGGCTGTCCTGAAATGACCATTGACCTCAACAACAAGCTTCTTGTACTTAATGTGATAGATATATCAACATAATAAATATGACATCAGTCCTTGTTGAAATATTGTGTAAAACATGGTTTCACAATCTGACCCCTGGTGAACTCAAATGACCATTGACCTTCTTGTACTCAATGTGGTACAATAACATACCAAATATGCAATATGTCCAAGCTTCCCTTACGATATTATGTTTAGGAAGATGTGATAGTGTGGAGAGACGGGTATGAGGGGAGTGAAGTAAATGTTAGGCATTCATGCTGACTTCAAATGACCTTTGACCTCCACCAAAAGCAATAATAGGCTCCTTAAATTTAATATGGTACGATCTACAAACCAAATATATACAATTTGACCTGTTGTCCCCAAATGACCTTTGACCTAAACCAAAAACATTAGGCTTCCTGTACTCAATGTGGTACTTCTACACACTAAATATGAGGTTTGCCCTAGCTTCCTTTCATGAGCTATCATGTTTACAAGGTTTACACAATTTGACCCCTAGTGAACCAAAATGACCTTCGACCTCCACAGAAAACAATTGGCTTCTTGTACTCAATGTGGTACATCTACACAATAAACATGGAGTTTGTCCAACATTCCCTTCTTGAGATACCGTGTTTACAAGGTTTTCACAATTTGACCCCTGGTGACCCCAAATGACATTTGACCTCCACAGAAAACAATAGGCTTCTTGTACTCAATGTGCTACATCTACAAACTAAACATGAAGTCAGTCCAACATTCCCTTCTTGAGATATCGTGTTTACAATGTTTTCACAATTTGACCCCTGGTGACCCCAAATGACCTTTGACCTCCACAGAAAACAATAGGCTTCTTATACTCAATGTGGTACATCTACACACCAAACATGACGTCGGTCCAACATTCCTTTCTTGAGATATCGTGTTTACAAGGTTTTGACAATTTGACCCCTGGTGACCCTAAATGAACTTTGACCTCCACAGAAAACAATAGGCTTCTTGTACTTAATGTGGTACATATACTCACCAAACATGAATTTGGTCCAACATTCCTTTCTTGAGATATCGTGTTAACAAGGTTTTCACAATTTGACCCCTGGTGACCCTAAATGACCTTTGACCTCCACAGAAAACAATAGGCTTCTTGTGCTTAATGTGGTACATTTACACACTGAATATGAGGTTTGCCCAAGCTTCCTTTCTTGAGATATTGTGTTTACAAGATTTTGACAATTTGACCCATAGTGACCCTAAATGACCTTCTAACCTCCACAAAAAACAATAGGATTCCTGTACTCAATATGGTACTTCTACACACTAAACATGGAGGTTTTCTTAAGCTTCCTTTCTTGAGATATCATGTTTACAAGGTTTCTACAATTTGACCCCTGGTGACCCCAAGTGACCTCCACAGAAAGCAATAGGCTCCTTGTACTCAATGTGGTACATCTACACAATAAACATGGAGTTGGTCCAACATTCCCTTCTTAAGATACCATGTTTACAAGGTTTTCACAATTTGACCCCTGGTGACCCTAAATGACATTTCACCTCCACAGAAAACAATAGGCTTCTTGTACTCAATGTGCTACATCTATACACCAAACATGAAGTCAGTCCAACATTCCTTTCTGGAGCAATCTTGTTTACAAGGTTTTTACAATTTGACCCCTGGTGACCCCAAATGACCTTCGACCTCCACAGAAAACAATAGGCTTCTTGTTCTCAAGGTACATCTACACACTAAACATGAAGTTGGTCCAACATTCCCTTCTTGAGTACCGTGTTTACAAGGTTTTCACAATTTGACCCCTGGTGACCCCAAATGACCTTTGACCTCCACAGAAAACAATAGGCTTCTTATACTCAATGTG